>CM029122.1:16854574-17162074 GCA_016859345.1 Istiophorus platypterus
TGTGTGTGTGTGTGTGTGTGTGTGTGTGTGTGTGTGTGTGTGTGTGTGTGTGTGTGTGTGTGTGTGTGTGTGTGTGTGTGTGTGTGTGTGTGTGTGTGTGTGTGTGTGTGTGTGTGTGTGTGTGTGTGTGTGTGTGTGTGTGTGTGTGTGTGTGTGTGTGTGTGTGTGTGTGTGTGTGTGTGTGTGTGTGTGTGTGTGTGTGTGTGTGTGTGTGTGTGTGTGTGTGTGTGTGTGTGTGTGTGTGTGTGTGTGTGTGTGTGTGTGTGTGTGTGTGTGTGTGTGTGTGTGTGTGTGTGTGTGTGTGTGTGTGTGTGTGTGTGTGTGTGTGTGTGTGTGTGTGTGTGTGTGTGTGTGTGTGTGTGTGTGTGTGTGTGTGTGTGTGTGTGTGTGTGTGTGTGTGTGTGTGTGTGTGTGTGTGTGTGTGTGTGTGTGTGTGTGTGTGTGTGTGTGTGTGTGTGTGTGTGTGTGTGTGTGTGTGTGTGTGTGTGTGTGTGTGTGTGTGTGTGTGTGTGTGTGTGTGTGTGTGTGTGTGTGTGTGTGTGTGTGTGTGTGTGTGTGTGTGTGTGTGTGTGTGTGTGTGTGTGTGTGTGTGTGTGTGTGTGTGTGTGTGTGTGTGTGTGTGTGTGTGTGTGTGTGTGTGTGTGTGTGTGTGTGTGTGTGTGTGTGTGTGTGTGTGTGTGTGTGTGTGTGTGTGTGTGTGTGTGTGTGTGTGTGTGTGTGTGTGTGTGTGTGTGTGTGTGTGTGTGTGTGTGTGTGTGTGTGTGTGTGTGTGTGTGTGTGTGTGTGTGTGTGTGTGTGTGTGTGTGTGTGTGTGTGTGTGTGTGTGTGTGTGTGTGTGTGTGTGTGTGTGTGTGTGTGTGTGTGTGTGTGTGTGTGTGTGTGTGTGTGTGTGTGTGTGTGTGTGTGTGTGTGTGTGTGTGTGTGTGTGTGTGTGTGTGTGTGTGTGTGTGTGTGTGTGTGTGTGTGTGTGTGTGTGTGTGTGTGTGTGTGTGTGTGTGTGTGTGTGTGTGTGTGTGTGTGTGTGTGTGTGTGTGTGTGTGTGTGTGTGTGTGTGTGTGTGTGTGTGTGTGTGTGTACGATAGTGCAAGAGGCAATGGGCACAATGGGACACAGCCAAAGGCTACATTGGTGCACTTATGTACCCAAGCGCCCCCCTTCCAACGCCTTCATGTTCTTAAATTGACTTATGTGCACTTAAAAGGCAAAACCACTAGCGAGTTTACTGCCAGGACGTAATGTGCTCATGCTCTGCTGTCACCTTCCATATATTTTTGGAGATGTTAATGCTGCTGCTTCTCTTACAGAATAAGTGGATTTATATTTACAGCAGCATCTCTATTTGTGTGGAAAAATACTCTCATTTATGCTTATTTTTCCCCTTATTTACTGCCATATTGGTCAGGCAGATTATGTAGGAGGATGATTACCAGTTCAATTCATGATATTGAGGCACTGACCATATAATCACTTATAAACTCTTTTTAACAACCCCCCCCCTTTTTTAGTTTGAAGAATCTTCATCAAAAAAGGTTTTGACACGTGGACTGATTACTGGCCCCTTTGCAAAGCAATCCTGTTTTCACATGCATACATATTTCTGCTGATGGTTTATGTAATCTTCCTCTACCTACCTTTTTTTTTTTGACCAAACAGGTACTTTAGCATTAAGCACAGTGAGATGCAGTATGTTGTATGAGGCAAGGCGTGATCAAATTATAGGGTTTGGCAAGAACAGATGGTCAAAGATTAAAGTCTGAAAGAAGGGAGCTGCTTCTCTGCCCCATGAAGAGTCAACTAGCAGGTTGTTTTAGAGAAGGAAGTGCGCACGCACAAACACAAACACAAACACACACACACACACACACACACACACACACACACACACACACACACACACACACACACACACACACACACACACACACACACACACACACACAAACACACACACACACACACAGTAACAGATCTGTGATATTCCTTGATAGTATAGCCGTGACAGTAGATATCTCAGAGTAAAGCTATGTTGTGTTTATGGTTGTGTGAGTCCTGCTCTAAGTAGGAACTGGTGACAGTCATACCAGAGGTATTTGATAGGACTGACTTATCAAGAAGAGCCACACATCACCCCAATGTCACCCAGAATTAAAAAGGGTTAGAAACTACCAGATTTAAGAGAGAGACATCATCAAGTCATCAATACTAGTAGGCTACCAAGGGATGTTGTTATGTGTTTCTACTTTCTGCCTTGTTTGTGGTAGTGTGATAAGGTGCATGTCTGCTTGGGAAGACATGTCTGTTTACTATATAACTGACAGATGGATGACTTGCTTTGCCAAAGACTGCCGCTGTAAAGAGGAAACAGAACACTTCAAAACAATTAGAGGATATTTCATGTTCTTTTCTCATGTCTAACTTGTAAGCTTTTATGGCCCAAATTCCTCGGAGATGTCCGTCAAGTTCAAAACCAAAGATCACACACTTCAAGGAGCATTTTGTGCCCTGACTGTCGTCTCAACTAGTAATCAATATATTCAGCTTAGTAAACTACATTAAAATGCATCACAAGTAAAAACGACAAAATTAGATTTTTTTTCCTTCTAATATAACATTTAACTTTATAACATACAATATACTTTGTATTCTGCTTGTTTCATAGCTACAAAAAGCCTGACATTTATTGTTAACCTGGAACATAGTGACATTTCATTAACCCTCTGTTGTTGTTAATTTGATTGAATGCATCTCTGACTAGCCCTGTTGTGAATAAATGGATGTTCAAAATACCTTAGGTGTAATTGCACCTTAAATTGATGGGATTTTACAATGTCCTAAATACAGTGCCTCTATCCAAGAAAAGAGTTAATGCAGGTGGAAAGGTGGTGATAATGACAAATTCACTTGAGTGCTCTCTGTCTGTCTTCTCCATTAATTGAGGGGAAAAAAAAAAGAAGATTCTATCCTCTGCAGTGTCGTCACTCCGCAGACTCCTGTATCTGGTCTGTGCCGCAGACCTTCGGGGGCATCACCATCAACCCCTGAGCTCCATCAAGAAAAACCATTAAGAGGACCAGAGTGGAAGACAGGGCAGTAATATTAAAGCATTTCAGTAAAGTGACATGAGATGCAATTATCTAGACGGAGGCTGTAACACAAACGATTTATGTAAGCTCAAGCTAGCCTTCAGTTTGTCAGACAGTTTGGAAGGGATTTGATAAAGAGTTACTATATAAATTATAACAATATTTCATGGGTTGATAAGGGGACTTCTGAAAGCGCCCATATAGCAAAAATAAAATAACAAACAATAAAGTGCATCCATATAAACCATATTTGAGCCAAGGCTGATTACATATCCATTCAGTTCTGCTGGGGGATCACCTGAAACCCCATCAAGAACCTTTAGGAATCTCTTAAATCTCATAGTCCATTTAACTCTGTCATAGATTATTGCACCCTAATTGACAGGGTCTCTCAGACGGCAGCTATACTCTGTTACGTGCTACTGTAGACTGTGAGGCCTATCATCAGTGCATGAGGAATCCTTGATCATAAAATGAAAGAGGAAAACACAGAGAAGGCTTGGGGATATTCTAGATATATGAATGATATCTATTTCATTTTTTAACTCTTGTGGACAAGGAAGTGGTGGGCGGTGGGAATTTTCATGGGCACCGGGTGGGAAGACAGCATCTTTGGATCATCTTGGGGGGTTTTGCTCTCTGATAACGAACCAAGTGAGTCCCAGTCCATGCACTGTTCATACACTCATAAAATATCATGGACTGTTTGACCAGTGTATTAATTTGCTAATAAATGGCACGAGGCCTATAACTTATGTGCCGCCAGAAATCTGATAAATGTTATTGGCCGTTCATAAGAGGCCCTTACTCTTAATTTAATCTAATATTTTGATCATCTTCCCAACAGTTATGCATTTACACTGAAGTAAAATATTTGTTATATTTCTTTTTTCCACACTTAAAATAAATGTAATTATTTACTTACATTCTCGCATCATGTTGACAGAGAGAAAAAGACCGTTTGACTGGAGCAACAAAATCAAAACCTACAACAGGTTTTCTCTAGCCAGCTGTATTTAGCTGTATTTCTATGCTCAAACACTCTTGGAGAGCGTCATAGGCATTCAGAAAAATGCAGGAATACTGAGTGTAACTAAATTGGATGAAACACATTGAAGAAATTATATCACAGGATCCTGTCACAAAATAAAGCCAGGGATGCACATCACACTTAAGTTGTCAAAGTAAAAGACATGGAGGCTGATTTTTTTTTTCCCTTAACGCAGTCACATAAAACTGTAATAGACACCCACACGTGAGCAAACACTCCCACACACAGACTAAGTGATGAACACCGACGCACACACAACAACACACGCTGAACAATTACAGTACGCAGATCTAGGACACACACACATATGCTCTCCTAGGGAAGAGGAGAGACGGCACTAAATAGTTAGGTGTGTTGTGAGTCAGCTATATGTTTTTCTGGTTCAGCCCACTCGTGTATTTCTATCAGACCTCTATCTGCTCTGTCACATAATGCTGGATGAAGAGAGTATGGCTCTATAGAAATAGTTACTGTCTACAGTTATAGATTTCTGACATCCAACCGGCCCAAAAATAAATTCCCATTCAAAATTCTATTTGCATCTTTTATTTATTTATTTACTGTTTTTCTTTATGTGATATGCAGAAGGGATACATGCAATACATTTCTCAAACAAGCCACATTTCAAATTTTACAGTTCTGTTTGTGCTTTGGATGGCAGCTGGGCTTCCTCTGTCTGCCTGCTACCTCACTGCTGGTGAGTGTTTTTTGATGACTTTTTCATATAAAGTAACCGCTGTGAGATGTGTCCCAGTTACTTTTCAGTCTACTTTTTGCTGTAGACGCAACATTTTTTCGAGGAAACTACTGTATATGCCCTAAACAAGCTTGCATGAAAATTTTGGATGTAACATAGAAAGGATAGTGCTGCACCTATATGTGTAAATGCAGACTAATCCAGTCCCATTTGATGCCAAGTGTTAAGCGAGAGCTTTGACTTGAGTGAGTGTTGTCAAAGGCACAAAATATTTACATGACTGAATAATACACTTAGTTGCCGATTTTTTATGTACATGAAGCTAAAACAATTACAGTCAAATTAAGCAGTCCAGCAATAAATCCTAAAACCAGAGCTGTCAGGAGACAGTTAAAGTCTGGGTGTTGGGATGGACTCCTGTGGGTTTGACTTGACTGGTCTCAGGCTCCCACAAAATAAAGGTCAGCTGGCTTGACCCCTGGTGGCCATATTGGAGATGTATTCACTGCAGGTCAGCTGCAGGTCAGACTTACCACTACTGAATCATAGCCAAAATAGAAATTACTTAGCTTAGACTTGTCAGCATGATGGCCCATTCCCTGACAGGATTGCCAGGAGCAAAACAACTTAAGTCAGCATTCTGCCATCCATCAGAATTTTAAAGCTGATCCAGGATTACGCTTTACACTTTTTATTTTCTTTGATGATGGGACAATCGGTGGGATCTTCATTTCATGGAAATTAAACAATTGTAAAGGCACTAAAACCAGATTTTCTGACCTTCACTATCACCCCTAAGGAAAACAGATTCCACAAATTCGCTTATCTTTTCTCATATTAAATCCTCTTTCAACCATCCAACATGAGAACAACTGGCACGTACTACAGCTACAACAGCTGTAGGAAAAACACAGTACACAGACCTCACTCTTGCAACCTGATGTAACCTACAAGTGCTATATTATATTTTACTTAATGTTGACTAGAAAAATCAGTGTTCAATGGGACATTTAGTCAAAGGTTCAAATGCCTTTAACATTTATCCAGCCTCAGCAGGTAGCTGGCAGACATGGTGGTCGAGTTGCTGCTGCCAGTGCCGAAGCTGTGACCGAGTGTGTCTCCTCTTTCATAGAAAGAGCCTTTCCCAATTTCTCTGTCTCACAAACAAACATAAACATAAACACACATATGAACACACTCACACGCACAGCATTGCATCAAGCTTTGAATGTAACAAGTGAGGACTGCCCATTTGTGTTTTTGTTTGTATTTGTGTTTGTATTTGTGTATCTGTGTGTGTGTGTGTGTGTGTGCGTGTGTGTCTATGTGTGTATGAATGGCCAGCTGACTAAGTGCCTTTGTAGGAATCTGGATTAGGTTGTCTCACTGACACACAGAGCTTATGTAAAGCTGACCTACAGCATGTGTCACCAAACATGGGTGTGAACTGCTGCAGTGCTACCTAACGGAGCTGGCCCCTCTGCCTGGATTGCTCACTCTGATGGCCCACTGTACTAGAGACAAAGGCAATAATCCATTCAGTCAATGTTTCCTTCGCATTCCCATCCAAGAAATTTTAGTGGGCATCTTTGCCCGGTATTAAAAGATTGCCTAATTTAAAGCCTGCGCATTACCTTTTCAGTTTTGCCCATTTGATCCTACCAATCTTGAGAACATTTTACGCATAAATGTAATTACTGAGAGAGGAATGCAGTGACAAAGCATTACTGAACAACTGTCAGAGTCCATTAGAGCGAGCAACACGTGCTCACACAACAAATCCCAAGATTAACCCAATTATCTAAACAATCTTATCATGAGTTGAAAACAGAGGTGAATGTCACATACATAACCCAAACTATCCACTGTCTATGTCCTCAGTACAGGGGACAGTTGTAACAGACAATGCAGGTGTGTTCTCCTCTGCTTGCTCTTCACTGTCTCATTGTGCTGATGCCGCGTCTTCCTTTGTTGTTGTTGCCAAAATCTCAGGGATGCAGTTCATGAGTAAAGTAGTATCAAAACTGAAGGCATTTCAGTGGGTGGCAAAAAGCCCAGAACCTGCCGGTAGAGATTTCAAAAACAACTAAACAAAAACAAGAAAACTGGTTTTGAGTAGCAGATGTTTCCCTCTTAGGTCTACTGAAGCATTAATACAATAATGTTTTGTCAGGGAGACCTATTATCGAGAAACTTTCACACTCTATGCCTTAACCTCTGTCCTTTTTGATTTTTTGCAGCCCTGTTTCTGTGAGAATCATCTCTGAGGGTGGTCTAACATGCTGCCACCATGCTCCTGACTGACACCAAAAAGACAGTCCATGAATTCCTCAATACTAGCCTCCCCTCATTGGGTACCAGTAGAATAAACAAATGGATTTAAGGTTGCATCTGGATGTTTTGGGGCTGCTTTCCCTTTCTGAGCCTTTTTGTGGCTAAATGTTCATACAGGATAATTTACGCATTCTATGAGTAAATCCATGTTTTCAGGACAAAAGTTTAACTGTACCCTGGGCTTTATTATCAGGCCCTAGACAGACACGTCATGTTTAATTCATTCACAAAAACATGTATATTTGTTTTCATCCACGCCACTGTTGTACAGGTTCACTAGAATTGCTACGAAACAACACAGACCTTAGGATAACTCTGAAGAAGTCTGTCCTTTTTTTTTTGAAAACCACTGAATGCGGTTCCTCTTCCAGATGCTTGCTCATCTGAATGACTCTTTCAATCCAACCTGTCCGCTGAATCAACCACACACCACAGGCAGTGATTCATTATCTCAGATACAGTATAGACCACCCATGCATCAATCTGACATTTGCACTTTAAGCTGATGTCTCTTCCTCTGATGAATACTTAATGAATATTAACTTACTATTGAATTAGTTATGTAAATCAGAATGTAATTTCTACTATGCACTGTCACAGGGAGTTTAAGAGTTAGTTTCTCAATGAAAATACTAACTTACTTAATTCTAACTTACTCTTTGGAAAAAAATGGTTACTTCTCTCACTGGTAGACAACAGGTATGTCATGCTATAGTCTGGCCAGCACCTCTCATCTAAGAGGGACATCTTCCCCTTTGAGACCTTACTAAAACTCATAAATTATTTCAAAAGACACAGCAGAAGATACATTTCCCTGTTTCTTTAGCAGTCAGGCAAGAACAATGAAATAGCCAAAGGATTGTGTCCATATACAGCTGAACCTGTTCCTGTTCTTAACCATTACCGCAGGCAAAAAGCAGACTTAGGTGGAACAGTAGAAACCAATGGACAACCAGCTTAGTCCCCCAAAAACAAGAGCCCAGCCCCTCAGTGAGGTGGAGCTCCCAGCAGTCTGTCTGACTGCCTGACTGTTCATGACTCAATGCATCCCAGCCTCATCCTGAATGCATCAGGCGTTTAAATGTATCCACAAACACTGTGGCAGGTGGGCTCGACAGAAAGCATCAATAACCAGCCTGTATGTAAAATGAGATTCGACCGAAGCCTACACGCACGGTTTAAGACTTCTATCATGCACCAGCTCACTGATATCCGGTCAATACGAGGTAAAGGATCTCTGAGGTGTAACAGCCCAGACTCCTTGGGCTGTATTTGCTGTGTTAAGATTATGATGAGGCAGGGGTTCAATAAAGAAATCTGGTTTTACTGCAGCCAGCTTTCACAGTTGATTTTAAAATGGAATGAAATCAGCTCAACAACATTGATGCAATGGCTTTAAAAAAAAAAAAAAAGATTATTTTACATAAAATGTCAAAGGATAGATGACAATAATAACCATGCACATATTGGGGCTTTAATATTGCCTGATCAATCAGAGAAGGGGCTAGCCAATATGACTCAGCACCTCTACCTTCCTTTCTCTCACATTAGGCAAGACTATAAATCACCATTATATTTCTACAGGGTTTTCCTCTTAATTGTTTTGTCACATAGGCTTTATGTTAACAGCTTTCTACGATTTCCTACAGGCTTATATATATGCTGATTGCCGTGCACCGACCACCGCAGCAAGGCAAGTTCCCGCAGTGACCGCAGTAGGTGAAGCTTTCATGTGGCACAATGCAGACATTATCCTCTTAACCCGTCCACAAAACAACCATTTCAGCCCCTAACTGGACCAGTAACAGACAGGGCGACGAATTCAATCGGTCTTTCTTACCTATCTCCGAGATCTGCTTTCTAGACCTGCGCTCGGCTGCGATTTCACCAGACTAATCCCGCAACGCCGCTCATTTAACCCGGCGGACGGCACAGACGGGACCGCGCACGAGAATGACAAGAACCCGGACCCTGTTCTCCTGTAGACGAACAATGCGTCCTTTCTCCATGCACACACACACACACACAGACACACACACTCATAGAGACACACACAGACACACGCACACACACACACAGACACACACACACACACAGAGGGGCACCTCATCATTTCAGCTCCGCTGCCTGCTCATGTCCGTCCGGTGCCGGCTGCAGACGCTCACACCACCGCTATCGCACGCTGCTTTTGGGTCACCGTCACTTACACATACTAGGTTGCATTACAATGCAGTAACAGTGATAAAGAACTGTAGTATAAATATATACATGTGTATTTTTTTACCTGTCCGGCGCAGCGTCTTCCAGTGCAACTCCCGGTCTGTCGGACACACACACACACACACACACACACACACAGGCTCCGCAACCTGCATTTACCGTAATGACTCTACTAGAGCCCCCGCCTGCCTTTAGCAGTGCCTCATGTGGTAATTACGGTGTTTCGGTCCACCCATTTGCTAGAAATTACCAGAGGTAGAATTAAAAATAAATAAATAAATAAAATTATATATATATATATGTGCAAATTCTGTTCAGTTTGGCGAGAATGAAACGCGAGGCGAAGGTAAATGTTACTGTTGTAACATTTGTTACTTTCGTGTGTGGTCTGATCCAACTCGCTGCAAAAAGACACTGAAACAATCAATCAATCAAAATGCGCTAACCCGACCCATTAAAAGTAAAGGTTGGGGTCATAGTTATTTGATTTTTGACCATGAAACTTAACTCAGACGGATCCGTTGCTTCTTTAAATGAGAGGTTTGTTTTCTGGGGGGACAAAACTCTCGGATCCGCAAACCTTGAGTTATACAGCTGCGGTGGGTTGTCAAACGTCCTGGCTGAGAAGTTGGACCGGAGCCACCGGTGTAGTTAAAGAGCCGATAATAAAATAAACCCCTGCCTCATTCACTGTATGTCGCTGCCCTGGCATGGCTGGCTCTACACCACAAACCACACCAAATCTTTCTTTTTTAAATTTCACTTAACCTATGTGTTGCCCACTTATGCAGAGGTGTAAGTGTTGTTATCTTCTGAAATATATATTGCCACCTGATGAAGGTTAATATGACTGTGTTTGTGAAGCTTTCAACAAATGACATTTGGAAAAACAAAAACATCCGTCGTTCTGTACGGAAACAATGTTAGTTACTCCAGATCATCCACAGACTTCAAGGTAAACATTCCCCATTAAAAGCACATACAATTTTTTGACTACATCAACGATACACGCAGTTATATTAGTATTTTTATATTAAATTCGTACTGTTGCACCATATAATTGTACATGCAGTGTTGGGTTTCTGAAGATGCCCTTGGACACTTAAGAGCATCACCCCCCCACGAGTGTAACCATCGATTTGTTGAGCTAATGTGAGGGAACAGCAGGTGATCAATAATTGGTCACCGGTTTATTCTGTTAATTTCGGTTAAATAAAACGTTGCTTGATTGACTCTTATAATGGAGACTGAAGCTTACTTCTAGAGGAGCATTATGGCCCCCATGTGGCCACCAGAGGGTTTGGGGTTGTTTTTTTTTCAGCCTGACAGCCATTGGGCTCAGACAGTGCAAATCTGGAGCTGTAGACAGATGTGGCCGGGGAGAGTTTAGGTGGAGAGGGGCTGAGGTTGGCTCTCATTCACTTTTCATGGAGAGATGGGAAAGCCTCTTGGTCACAGCACCCGACGAGAGAAGCAACGGGCCAAAGTGGAAGTTACCTTGATGGTTCACAGCTTTTTGTATCGGTCTGAAAGATGAACAAGGGGGGAAGAATCCACCTGTTCATATGTGCTGGGTTGTTGGCAGTTTATGATACGGCATATTATAAGTATCTGGACCACCCTGGTGAATGTGATGTTACCCAAAAATTGGGGGAATATATTAATTGTAATATTTATTATAATTAAAGTCTGTACACTCATTTCATGTGACTGAGTTTTGTAATTCTGGGCAACTAGACTCCTCCATCCTTGTTATAAAGTCACTGACACATATACATGTAGATGAGGAAGATGACCTTGACCACAATTGCCCATTAGGCCTCCTGGTAGCCATGAAGGATACTATGCATATAGGATCAAAGTATGAGCTGTTTCACTGGAGCAATGGCTTTAAGAAGCTATGACCTCCATAAATATATAGCTACTAAGGTTACTGCTATAGTTAATCATCGAAATCTGTGAAATTACCTTACATTAGTTTGTCCTTCCAGTATTAGCTTGTATCAATGACATCTCACTGAAGAAAATTTGGCTGAAGTTGCGGACATATTCCTTGAGGCTGTAATAAAAACTAGAGCTTCTGTTTGACCAGATGCTTTACTTCATGTGTCCCTTTTCTGACTTATTTGTCAAATAGCATATTACAGTTTAACAAGTAATAAAATGCAGTGTGCTAAAAGTTAAAAGGCTATAGGGAAACTTCAAGTTCATTTTTTCTTTTACATTTTCACAAGTTTTCCTCTGATACACTGCCTACTTTCAACAGAAAAAAGGTCATTTGCTGGCAGGGTGTTATACATGGGGAAATTCACGAAATCCCTCAGGTCCCATGCTCTTTCAAAAATGGGCTCAGACCCACCCTTAGGATTCGCTAGTGCATTAACAAGGATGTAATCCCTCACGAGCTTCCCGCTCCGAAAATTAACAATCATTTTTCTGCCTCTGTGCCACCCATGTGCTCTGTGCTGGTCAAATGTGAAGTAGCCTGTGGAAAACAAAAAAAAAAAAAAGAACTGGCAGACAAAGTATTGCATCCACTATGTATACCCATGTTTATGTGTACTAATAAGTTTTTTCGCTCCTCATTAAAAATATATATCAAAATAACAAGAGTAACAAAAAAACATGAAATCACAAGTAAATCGGGTAAAAGTGAACATATGTATATACTACAGTCATTCTATACAGACTCTTTGAGACAACTGTGTAAAATAAATAGCAAGAAACAACTACAAACTACAACACAAACCTGAGACTACAGTGGAGTTGTGCTGGTATATATTTCTTTAAATACAGTACCTCTTACATGTTAAAAATTAGAGTGTAGCAGGAGCTACAGTAGTCAGTTAAAACTACATGTGACAATACTCACAAAATAAAAACTTTTGCCAAAAGCTTTAAGCTAATAACATCAAGTCATCATACTCATGGAATGTATTAAGTACCCAAAGGTTCCGAAAGAAGATTTCTTCCTCGTGGTTCCAGGCATGAGGAGATCCAGAGAAAAAATAATAAAATTAATAATCTAAAGGAAAATTTGAACATATCAAGGTTATATAAGTAATTCTCAAAAACACTCCTTTTAGTCTGCATTGTTTGGTTGAGACCAAATTACTGACTACATGAACAATTAATTTGTTTAACTTCCATTTTTCCATTTTTTCTCACTAACTTAACTTCCTAAACTGTAAATTATTCTGGATCTATGAATGAAATATGCTGTTGTTAAAGATGATAGTTGAATCAATCAGTGAACAAATGTGTTATGAAAAATGAAACCAAGAATACTTTAACAAATTAATAAATAATTTCCACAATAAAACAATTATTGGATAGATGAGTAACATATTAAACAAGGAGTTCTCAATTTTTCCCAACATAACATGAAAAAAAAAGTAAGGCATTGCTCAACTGCCGTTGGGTGTAATGCTCATACTTCATGCACCAGAGGGCAGTGTAGCACCACAGGACTAAGCTGGGGAGAGATGGGAGTTTGAGTTCTTTGAGGAGGAGGCAGAACTGGAATCTAACCACCTTTAGGGTATGTTTTCTGACCCCTAATAGATCAAGGCTTCTTCCTCATCCTCAGCCAAAGGAAATGCTCGTGGCTCCCAGGGTGTCTGAGGCTGCCAAAAAGCAGAGAGGACATACAATGTTACTGAACAATGGAGTTTAGTATGTATTACATGTATGTATTTCTAGAGACACGGGGATGAGTGTAACACATTTATCCAATGCATTAATCATTTAATGACCCCTGCATTTGTTTAAAATTTCACAAGGTACATTCAGATTGGACACCCCATGGTAAATTGTGAAAGGATGTTCTGAATCCTAATAAATGCTCTTCCAATATCAGTCTCGTTATTTAATTTAGACTTTTAAGGCTGAATCAGAGCTGTACATGGCTCAGATGCATATTTGAAAAAAAGTCAAATGTGGTGCTCTAATCAGGGTTTGTAAGGGTGCCAGAGTGCACAAGAAGTGAGAAGCAGTGAAGTAAGGGAAATTCGTGGCATGGTTGATTAGGATGGTCTGGTTTAGTAGCAACTCATTTCTTCTCTAATCAAAGCAAAAAGGTAGAGAACACTGTAATCAGAGCATCATCAACTGAAGAGAGAATGAAGATGAGTACTTGTGTAGGCTCTCAAGAATCCATCCGGGCTTTATAACTCACAATATGATAAAGACTAGCCAACAGTTTGGAACACATTTTCGCCACCCTATGCTCTTCCTCTCTCTGCTGAAACACAAATAACACAATTTTAATTTGAACTGTTATGTTACAGAAAATATCCTTTAGTCCCTGTGTGTTAAGGGATTGAGGTGAAAATGATTATGTATAGGCAATATGCTTCTCATACTCCTTTTAAAGTGACTATAAGGAAATGTGAAGCACATTACCTCTTTAATCAACTTATTTGACTTCTCTGGGCCTTTTTATCATTTTGATATCGGAGGAAAAATGGACAACTAGGATCCTTTACCCACTGTGACCCCAGACTCATTATTATGAGATTTTAATGGTGGCAATCCATTTCACAGACAACCAGCTAGTATCAGTGCAGAAACAATGACCTAGGTAAGTCGGCCCACCATACTAATCTTAATCAAGGTTAGAGTTTTAGCAAATGTTCTATTTTCTCCGTATGCAATTAATGGTCAAATTGTAATAAAAAGCCCACAATTTAATAAATAACTGCTGAGCTCCCTCTTATGTCACCTGGATCACAGTCTTCCACTATTAAAAGTTTATTTATGGGATATGGGGTTTCAGCTATGTTGCTTTTGATCTTACCAGCCACTCTTCTGAGCTTGGCTGTTCATCAGTATCCAGCTGAGCACCACTCCATTCCACAGAGCTCTCCTCTCCTGATGTGCAAATCCCACCCCCACTGCCTGACAGCCTGCTGCCTGATCTGGAGTAAAAAAACAAGCATACCCCAGGAAACTTTGCTAAGTTTCATGTTATATTTACATGCAGAGAGATGAACTAACCAACTCTGTAACAGCTGCACTGCACAGTCATCATATTCTTAGTGCGTTCAGATATTAATCAACTTGTCAAGTGTACCTCTGTTGTCATCTTCTGATAAAAGCATAAAATATGACAAAACACTGCCCATCGTTTCTAATGTTTGGGAAAGCCAATTTATTCTCCCCAACCCACCTTACACATGCAGTATACCTTGCATTTTGGTCCCACAAGATGTACAGGAAGAGCAATCAAGTAAAACACTTTTCAGTGCTGCATCTGTGAGCCTGTGTAAATGTGTGTCTACCGTGTAGGACGCCTGCAGCATTTTCTCTTTCCCCATGATGACCAGCGCAATTTCTCTCTCTGCTCTGAAGCATGGTGTCTCTGAACAAAGGCTTCATCACTGAGATCCTCAACCTGCCAACACACACACACACACACACACACACACACACACACACACACACACACACACACACACACACACACACACACACACACACACACACACACACAGGGATAGAGATTAGAATTTATTGCCAATGAAAATAAAGTGCTCATGTTGGAAGGAATAAAATTTTACCTCCTCATTGTCTTCCTCCTTATCTTTCTCGTTCTCCATCAGAGACTGTGTGGACACCACGCGCCACCTGCAAAAAAGAATGGTGTTTTGAAGTGAATGTTAACAATAATAGACAGTGTGAGGAACAACTTTCTAATTCTTTTTCAAAGAGTAAATGCCCATTGTTTACTTATAACAACGGTATTACAAATCAGATGTAAACAACCTAAAACTGGGAAAAATAATTCCCTAGTAAAACAATTCAACCACTCACTTCAAATTAGAGATTTATTTAAAACAGCTACATACAGTTGTAAATAAATTTATTCAAAGTGTTAATTACTGTAAAATTGGCAGCAAACATCATGCTGTAAGTCTGACCATTAGTTTTTAAGAGATATTGTCATGGGCTATAAGACAAAAAGGGCCTTAGAATTCTATGCAACCCCTTTACAGGCAGTTTTGTTCCATACCTGGGTGTGAGGATGTCTTTGTACTGCAGCTTTTCCACTTTAACCAGTGACATGGGAATGACAATGTTGTTTATATTGTACACGTTCTCTCCCTGACGTTTGCGAATAGAGCCCTAAAAGGAAATATGGCCAAGTTGAAGTATGATCAATATAACAGTTCAAACCAATGATTCAGAGATGTTCACACATTCAAAGTCATTCTACTCTTCAGGTCTCCATGATAAATGTGTTCCGTATACTAACTAGCTTTTTCACATTTACCAAATACACATTTTGAGAGATGCATGTGGATCTATGTTACACAGTTTTTATCTTGTTAAGAGTTTAATTTGAAGTTTCATGAGTTAGAACATTTTACTTCTATGTAAGACTAAACCCTGTGACCCCAAATAAGGTTTATAATTGAAGTGAGCAGTATTATCACATTAGAGTATTCTGCCCTCCACTGTAATCTGTAAAAGATTTTATGTTTGGGTTAAAATAACAGTATATACATTTAAACATTCCTGATGATAGCACAGAGCCATTCAACACTAGTCAATTGTGACCTTCCATCTGATATGTCATGTATGTAACTCAACAAACATGCAAAGTCACGTCTTTCTGTCTGTCATTTCTGATGCAAAAATCTGAATATATGTATTCATCTCATATTAAAATATCCTAACAGATCAAATGTGCACAAAAAATATATTTACTCCAAGCATGTATTTCTAATAGCATAAATAGTATAGCAGTAAAAAGGCATGTTCTGTGTGTGTGTTTGTTACTTGAGAAGGCTGCTTGCGGGAAACCTGTGTGTAGCTCTCCTCCAGCACTTCATCTGAACTCTCCTCTAGCTCACAGAGCTGGTACAGGACTTCATCCTCATCTAAATTTATATACACACATACACACATCAGACTAATGTTTTCTGCAACAGACACTGTATCATGGACCTTAAATATTAAGAAATATTCAATTAGTTGGCAAGTAATGACATAAATATGATGCTAAACTGATTATATATCAGTGTCACTGATTATATACTAAAGTGATATAATGATACCCGATCTCAACTTTGACTCCTTTTAAACAGGATTTCAATTCAGCATTTATCCCACTTCTAACTTCTAACCCCAGCCCTAATCCTACGCTCACAGTATGATACACACTAACAAAATGTAATTTCGTGCTCCATGAACATCATTTTCAGGTGGCTAATAATTTCCTCATCTGGCTTACAGTAACTCACACTTGTTATTTATTGTTATGGTTAAATACTCAACACTTTACAAATCTAGTGCCGAAATTTGTCACTGACTGATTTACTGTATACTTGCAATACAGTGTGAACATGCACTGTGTACACACACCTTCTATCAGCCTATGGATATGTCTTCTCTTCCTTTTCCTCTGAATGGATCTTCTGTGTTGACCCTGAGTAGAGCCTGCAATTGTGATAGGTGAGAGACCCATAACTCTGCTTTTATGAAGCCTTGTATGCTCCCTGTACTTGTGACCTATAATGACAAACACAGACAACACATAAACTGAGTTAATACACCATAGGAATTCCTTTCAATTCAACCTACCCTTCAGTTACTCAGAGATTTTACTCTTTGGTTAAAGAGTACAAAACCTAATCCTTAACTATTCACCTTATTATTTTGGAAAGTAGCTGCCTCTCAGTTTTCAGATCACATGACTAGCTTTATTCACAATAATCCTAGTGCGGATAACATGTTAGCCAAATGTAAAAATTTCAACTAGGTGAAAAAAATGCAGTACTAAAGATACTTTGAGGGATTTGAATTTTAATGTTTCAGTATTTATTCATCAAAACACTGGTTGCCAGTACCATGAAAGCTATAGATGTACACATCCCACAAACACACACACACACACACACACACACACACACACACACACACACACATCTAGAACACCGAACTCCAACAGATTTCATTAGGAGAAAAGAAGGAGCAAGGCAGAGGTAATGAAGAAACTAGAGACAGGAATTAATGGATTTATGCCTAAAATCCACCTTTTATATCAATAATACAGTGCATGATTTCTATTGTATTGGCCTGTAGTACCCTCTACTCTTACAAAGTACGAGGAGCTACCGTAGTTAACTACCAATTAAATTACATCAGTATTATCCATGTCATAACAGCATTTAATACACCAAAGTTGCATACACAGTCAAAGCAATCAGGAGATTGCATATGACTGTAATCTTATTGTATTTCAGCTAGTTGCTAGGTGCAAGGCAATTATCTAAGGTTACGTTTATTGCCAGGCTGTCTTCTTCTGCTCTTGACAAAGGAGAATAAGATCGTTCAAGCTGACAGGAAATCGACAGAGTGGTGGGTGAGTGATGTGTTAATTCATTTTAAATCTGCCTCCTTTATGCCTCCTCCTTTAGTCAGTCCCTAGTTCTACTACATCATTTCTTGTCTCTTCTTCCAACACACCTTTGTAATTATGACAAAAAGTTTAAAAAAAGAAATGCCTATCTAAAGGTTTAGTCTACCCTCCTTGGATAAGCAGGGAAAATTCTAAAATCATCGGTTGTTTTGGTTCATCGGTATACATTGTGGACAACCCTGTGAGCAAAGGCGACTGAAAGCCCTGAAACCATAGCTTCCATAGCTTCCATAGTTGCATAAACGCAGAGGCAAAAGATCAATTGTTTGTTTGTTTGCTTCAGACAAATATATGCAGAGACACATATTGACATTATAGAAGTCCCATATTATTTCACTTCCATTTACTGCTCAGCTTTAAGCCTCATGCGGACCCTGTGGGATATCTGACATGCTAGCAGCCAATTACTATGGTCCACAGGGAGATAGCAAGCAGACACAGTAGCTGGCTTTGAAGCAGCTACTTTTCTCTCAGTGATATTGTGTCTTCCTAATGAATGCAAGCAAATAGAATAATGATCTTAACAACGTAAACTCAGTTTAAGATAATTTATGACTTATTATTGGAAAAATGTAAACCAAAAATTAAATATGAATAATATAAAATAATATAATATAATATAATAACTTTGAATGTAAAACACCACTAAATTAAGCATAAATTATTCACCTCATTCCATGCTATGCCTTAACAAAATGGGAAGTACTACCACTACTATAGCGACAGTAAATCTAATATAAGGCACCACTGGAAGGTGTGAAGCTGGTGCAAATTGCGGAAAATACTAGACCTTGGCAAAAAGTAACATTTAATTATCACTGACTTCAGACAGAAAATTCACTGGAGCTCCACCAAACCAAAACAAAGTTGATCAGAAATCAGCCAAGCTGCTATCTGTTAGACGAATAATGAAAACAAAAATGCAGTTGCAGTCTTTAAATAGCACCCTCTATCTTCCTGTCATATTGCTCCTCAGCTGATGTCAGCACAGTGGGTCACAGTCATTGCCTGGCCCTGCTAACAAGCAGTATCAAAACATGTAGGATCAATAAGGTGCCACATTGAACAGCTAATGTGTTCTACTGTGAAACTGAAAATGTATAGGAACACTACCAATAAGCTAATAAGCTGCTCTGGTCTAATAGTAGTGCTGGTAAGGAGCAGTATCTTACTGTTGTGTAGTGGTGTGGAGCTGCTTCTGTTGTAGTGTGCTGGAGTGGGCGACTGGGCGTTGATTACTAAAGGCCTTTGGGTCCGTTCTTCTCTTGGTAGAGCTCTCTGTAAGTGTTGGGGCAGAGGAGTGTCTGGATGGAGAGGACACAGTGTTATGTCGGTATAAATGATACCACTGTTTTACGAAATAAATATTTTCTCCGTCAATTACCCAGCACATTTCACAAAGCAAGCATATATTCAGGGGAAACACCCACACAAGTCAAGGCACCTACATCCACGGTTTTCTACAGTTTGTATGTACAGTAAGCCCACACACTGGCATCATCTGAATGCATGTAAATACATCAAGAGACGCAACTGTTCTCTCCCCAAATGTGTATCAGCACTCCGGGAATTGTATTTGAGCTAACAAATATAACATGGCCAGTGTGTGTTGTACTTGTAGGTCTACAATGTCAAAAAGGAAGCCAAGACAAGACTCATAAAAACTTTACCTTTAATCAACATTGCAAATATCTTTAGCAAAAAAAGAAAGTCTTTTCAGTATGTTATGTCAATGTTTCTCCTACCAAAGGAAAGAGACAACACAGGTTGAGGTCTGGAGCTCTGTTTCCTGGAGGACGGGGCCAAGCTAGAGCTGCAGTCTGGATTAGAACACAGGACTACAGGATCACAAGAGGAGCAACATGAACAGGAGGATGACAAGAGAGAAGAGGAGAGGGTTGAAGTGGACCTCCCTGAGTCCTAAAGCACAAGAAAGATAGAACAAGGGAAAGAGATGATTATTAATCACATGATACTAACAGTAAAGAGGGCATAGTCGGGACACAGAGTTTCATTGACAACAGAATTACCTTTGCTCCCTCTTTGATTTGTTGGAGTATGAGTCATGAGGTTTAAAGGAAGATGCTTTCTCATTGAGAACTTGGATTAAAGCAATTAAGTTGTAAAATTTTTTCCTTGTCATCTAGCAATATTATGGTGGTTTAGTGCTGCTTATCATAGTAGCTGTACTTGCTCTGGGTTCCATGCAATCCAGAATAGTAGTGTTCATCTAGATATTGAATGTCTATGAATATAAGGGCCTTGGACATCCAATGGTACATTGACATTTCAAAATGTGGGATTTGTATATGCAAAGTGAACTGTTCATAGAATTTTAAATCAGCCTAGGAAGAACTACTTTAAATATTGTGAAATAAATCTGATATCTTGTGTTTATTATACAATAGAACAAAAATAAATACAAATTTATTGTGTTCTATTGTGTCTAATGGGTCTAACTGAACTTTTAAGTGTGGAATAAAACATAAACAAAACTTTACACAAACAAGATACATATACATACTGTACATATACCAAACAGACAGACCTATGGTTCCCAAGGTATAGTGCTACCCTGTTCAATCTAGATTACAATATACAATCTGAAATCTGCTTTATTGATTTGTGCCATTTGGAGGAGGCAGAACAAGCTGTACATACAAAGTCTTTATGGCAAACTGAGAAAAATAACAGTTTTTTTAGCAGCCACATGCTTCAATATGTTCACCAACTAGTTGCTAACTTTGCCTGTCTGTCGTTTGGTGCCTGGCAGGTAGCGTACAGTTAGTTTATTAGAGCTTTTTCACTGGGAACAGCTATCTGCTAGAGCTTGACAGTTTGCCAGCCAGAAAACCAAAACAATTAGCTGAAAGGCAGTAAAATGTTCCAGAGAGCTTTTTGGCATTGAAGAGTTAGTTTTTCACTGTAGGTTTGTCCGTAATAGCAACCACATTTACATGTTTATTGGTGCAGCTTTAAAAATGAATCACCAAAATAAACAAATGAAATGTATATTCACTGGCAGTAAGAACATAACACTATGCGATGTCCCCTGGCTAAATGAAGGCTAGAATTTTAAATAATCCCATGTTTATTTGAAGCAAATCCAAGAGATATTATTGCTTAATTAAAAGCAGGTGTGGGGCTTTACACATTAATCCCTAATTAATCTGCGGAATTGCATAAGTGATATGGCATCCCACCAGTGAAGCATGACCAAGAGCAACTACTTTGAAGAGACATTTGACATGAGTGAGGTAATATAATTGAATAAATAGATTTCTCACAATTCAACATAATATTGAGATATTAAGGAAAATAAACAAAATTGATTAGATAATATTATATGAATATAGGGCATACATTTTGAAATCATACCATAAGACAGCCTCAATACTTTACAGTGATCTACAACAAGCAAAATGTATCATTACTTTAGGTGAAACAAAAAGGAGAAAGGGAGGGAAGTCTAAATTTACCAGAAGAGGAATGGGAGAATTTATGTGGACTACAATGAAAAACATCATGTTCATCTGTATGGAGAGATTTATACATCAAGTTCTTAATTATTCCTGCTGAAAATACCATATTAGGGAGCAGTTTAGTTGCTGGAGGCATTGTGGGTCCTAAGAGGTTAAAAACCATATCTTATATTCTGGTCTTGCTCAATGTTAAACCATTCCTGCAGGAAGTTCCTCAAGTTTTGCAAAACATTTTCTAGGCTGCATTCCATTTCAAGGACCAACTATTTGGATGCTCTGCCTTCAGAAAATGTTGCCTCTAGTTAGATACCTGTTCCTGATTCTAAGTGCTGCTGTCAGAAAAGCTATTGCTACAAAGCAAATGAAACCAGTAAAATCTACAACTGATGATTAGATTGAGATTATCTATCATTTCTACAAAATGGAAAGGATAACTTTTTCTATCGGACTCTAGAGGACCATTTTATGAAAATACAGGGGAGTTGCTTTGTCTTTTTCTTTATATCCTTCTTTAGTGAATTTTATATCATGAAGGTACATTCCAAATTGTGGTTCTGTTTATGAAGTCATGTTTCTATAATAGATTTTGTAAAGGCACGGACAGTCTTCTGAGCCTTACTACAGTGATTACATTGTTTGCCTTGACATATACCAATCAAAAGAGAATTAAAAAAAAAATATATATAGTGAGAACTGAGAAAATAATTAAATTATATCATTGCATTGCATAAGTATATGGCATCCCACCACATGAGTAGAGCAAGACAAGAGCAACTACTTGAAGACACATTTGACAATAATATAAATATATTATATATTCATTATTTTCACAATTAAACATAATATATTGAGATATTAAAAAACATAAACAAAATGATTTATATGAATATATTATATATATTTTATATTTCATATCCTTCTTTAGTGAATTTTATATCATGAAGGTACATTCCAAATTGTGGTTCTGTTTATGAAGTCATGTTTCTATAATAGATTTTGTTTTCTATGCCCATTAGATCTTATTTGCTTTTAATTAAATTGAACTAAAGGCACGGACAGTCTTCTGACATATACCAATCAAAAGAGAATTAAAAAAAATATATATATAGTGAGAACTGAGAAATAATATGCATTAACACTAACGGAACATAATGTATCCTCAGGGACAGAGTACCATTGTTAAAGTGGACGTGTACATGTGTCCCCTTGTTATTCCAATAGTCAGAGAGAATGTGTATGTGCACTTTGACAATTATATTATTTGTAAATGGTCAGATGGCCAGACTCAGGAATCGAGAAGAATGACTAAGGCCTACCTGTGGACTGCTGGGGTTGTAGGTGTGGAAGGTGAACAGTTTGGGCTTGTGGTAGGTGACCAAGGGTCGGGTTCGGGCACACACGCATGACACATCAGCCTTGAGGAGCCTCCTGGTAGTCAGTCTCCTTCTCTTAGGCAGAAAAACATCATCTCCTTTTTGACCACTGCAGGGATGAGATCAGATGAGGTCGTGTAAATGTCAGGGACATGATTCATGCTAAGATCACAAGCGCTAAAAGGGCAAAATTTTAAGGTGTTGGTCTTCGATCCTGTTCACGAAAAACAACAAGAAACAATTAATATCTACTTATAACCCCTTGTTCCTGTTCGTGCATAAACAAGAGAATGTCTTATATTTATTATGTGACTTTTATCTTTACAGCCAGTCAAACAGAGAGATAAAAAGAAGGCAGGAAGGAAAAGACATAAAGGGATGATTCAAGTCAGGCCAGATGGAGGGGACGTGACTGTTTCACCGGGTTATATTACAAAGAGGGAGCATGGTCTCAGCCTTGAAAACTTATTCTATACCCTAGGCCTAAAAGAGAAAAGACTCTCTCTTTTTTGTATTTTAATTTAGAATTTTTTAAGTTTTTATCTTATTGCAAACACAGCTACTACTTGATTGTTCTATAATCTATTTCTCCCACTAGAGGTTAAGAGTGCATCTGATCACATCAAGCTCAAATTCAAATGATTTCAGATAGATCCTTTAACTGCAACTCATCCCAGATTATAATAATAAGTTAAACACTCTCACTGTGAGTGTTCTCTACCTTTCAAAGGGGCTCTTGACAGTACAGGTCTGTGCTTGTTTTGAGAGCGGTGAAAAGTTGAGAGGAGCCATCAGACTGTTGACAATCTGGCTAAGCTGGGCACTCTGTAATAAAAACATCACCAAAATAATGTATTTCCCAACACGCTGAAACTGAAGTGTGAAATACAATCAGTCTTCTAAACAGAAACAGAGCAGAGGTGGAGTCCTCAACATACAGTATTTAGTCTCTTGGCCACCTTCATATTGTTTGCTATACAGCAGGTAATTATAGTCAGATCTGTCTTATTAGAATGATAAACATGAGTATGATGTGTGATGTCTGAAAGCATCAGAGCACACAGCACAGGCTTTGCAAACAGAATGCTAATTTTATTCACATACCTCCACTGCCATTTGTGCTTCCAATGCGCAAATATGCCTGGTTCAGCACTAAAGGATAATTCTGGTTGTTCTTAACCTGGGCTTGATATTCCTGGTTCCGTTGTAAGATAATTAATTCTTGATGAATATAATTTAAATTCCATTTAGATGTTTCATTGCACAGCTTGATGTGGCTCAAACCTGCTGTCCAGTCGAACAGTGCTGATTATAAATGGCCCTGATCTGCATCCAATTTCCAACAACATATCTACTTGTATGAAATAATTAAAAAAAGTACAGAATATGAATCCTCCTTATTCCAGACTCTTCATATATCTGCTATTGTAGGTGTATGTGCTAGTTCCTCCCTCCTACCTGTCTTTCTATGTTGCGCAGAAGATGTGTAGGGCTGCAGGGTTCAGCATCAGTATCCGCGGTTGTACAGGATAATCCTGCCATTTCCTGCAGTAGGGTCTGACGAATCTGCCTGTCTGTCAGTGGTTGTGTCTCTGCAAGCACCACACCACCCTTGACACACAAGAAAACACACAAAAACACACACAGATGACTTGAATCAAAGCTTCAAAATTCCACTGCCTGGGAGATGGTCTGTTTTTATTTTGATAAATTGACTTTTTTTGATTTTTGGATCCCTTCAATGAATTTGCACATTTCAAGGATCATATTTATAACAGTTTAGAACTGTGCATTGTACTTGAATGATTTTTAAAATGAGGCACTCTTTCTGATAATGACTGAAATAATTGAATAAACAGGTCTAATCTACTGATTCATACATCCTATGCTTATATTCATGTAACAAGGCATTGTGCTCACAGTCCATGAAAGATATTGTGAGTTTGTTCTGGAATCCCTCATGGTCAGTAATTGCTTAACACAGCCTTAAAATCTGACTTCAAGATAACCTAGCTACAGAATTTAATAGAAAAATTGACATTCGTTTGTTACAGTATGCAAAAGCTGGCTCACCATGTGCAATTAGTTGGCAGTATCTTTACACAAAACTGATCTAACATATTAAGACCTGAAAAAAACAAACAAAAAAAATCCTCTGTAATTGCCCCTTCTGTCTGCCAGTTTATACATTATGTCAATTGCCCCTCAATGAGGTGGATACAGAGGAGTATTGGTTTACTTTGGAAGAGCGGATGTGGTTGTGGAGCTCAATCAGTTGTTGTATTCTCCCCTCCAGCTCGGACAGGCGCAGCTGCAACCAGCTCCATCTGCTGCCCAGCTCCGCTCTCTCTTCTAGCCATTGCGTCTCAAAGCTGCTGCTGCTGCCCGGAAGGGTAGGGCAGTGGATGAGAGAAGAAGAGTTACATCAATGGTATAGTATTAGAATATCTTTTATTCAGTTCAACCAAGGACTTTAGACCTTGATACAATATCACAAGAAAAAGATTTTAAAGTCCCTATAAAGCTTTGGAATTTGGTCATGAATGTGGCAAAATTTCAGGATAGCGAATGTAGTCATAAAACCCAATATTGCCACTGGAATTCAACCACAGGAAGTGCATGACAAGGTAAGCATATGAGAATCACTGGCAGGCAGGAATATGTGTGTCACTAGAGAAAACTGTAATACAAAAAAAGAAGAGGGCACAGAACGAGAGACACAAACAGAGTAAAGACAGACCAAACCATTTGTCATTTCACACATTTGTACTCCAGCACAGTCAACACATGACCTATTTTACTCAGCCATGTTGCCAGTGTAGCATATCAAATGTTTAGCATCCTAACAGTATGGGGGGGGTGAATTTCACCTAAGCACAAAAGCTTATCTAGGCCACAGAATAAAACACAGTTAATTTGTGTGGCGTGTGTTTATAGTATGTTTCCATGGCACTAGCCTGTTCAGTTAACATTTATTTTCAGTGTGTGTTTGTGTGTGTGTGTGTGTGTGTGTGTGCTTGTGTGTGTGTTGGTGCGCGGTTCGCTGACTTCAGCAGGGCAATAGTTGCTATGGCAGTGCTCTTGGACCTTGGCTAGGACAGGGAGGGACTCCCCCACTTCAAACACTCTGATGCAGGACAGAGAAGGGTTAGGGCAGCAAGCAGCTACATACAGAATCTTTTACAATAAATTTTGGCATTACAAGGTAAAGTATTTTAATGTTAGCCAGTTAAGTCATATGCCCAAAATGTTGTCTGCTTCTCCGATCACAATTACACCGAGTTTACGGTTGTTATGAAGGAGAATGTTTCAGGCACAAAAATGGTAAATGACTGCCACTAAATCGAGTTTCACTCAACCCTAAGCCGATATCTGTTTGCAAAGGAGTGGACTATGCCTTTCCTCCACAGACAATGACCAGACCTGGCTGCCCTGCAGCTCTTTCCAACTGTATAATGAGAAAATTCCAGGAATATTTGCCAACCATTAGGCAAGCCAGGAGGAGAGGAGAGGAGAGGAGAGGAGAGGAGAGGAGAGGACAGAAGAGGTTACATTATACTTATCAGTGTGCAAGTTCACAAACACATATTTACATAATGTTTGTCATCAAGATATTGGCACAAATAAATAAAATGTGGGGTCTGGCAACATGCTGACCACCCTCCACAATGAGAAAGTATGTGTTTTCTCAGCCAGTCATGGATGAATCAAAGGCCAGCTCCAGCAAGTAGTTCTGGACTTTCAAATTCCCCTATTTGAACTGTGTTTCTTGGCTCTGGCAGAGGCATTAGGGTTTTTGGGTGTGTCCTGCAGTTAAACTTTCCAACATTTAGCCCTTTCAAAAGACTCCCATTCAGTGTATTTGAACATACTGAAAACTGAAAATTAGCTACAGCTGTAGGTGTCAAGGACTGCTGTCAGTGCATAAAATGAACAATGTGGACACACGGTTTCAAAAAGTCAAACTATGTCCCTGTTTTACAAGTTCATACTTAGAATGTTAAAGGTCAACTATTTCCACATTTTCTAAAGGAGGGCAACAACCTGTCCCATCTCCAGCATGGGGATATCCTCATCATGGAGGAACCTGCCATAAAAACTAACCAGGGGAGGTTTACTCTTGAGGAACAAAGCATTGTTCCATAAAAGAGGAGCACGGATTAGGACAAAAGGCAAGCTGACACTTCCCAAATGACTGAAGCTGGCAAAATAAAAAGACACTCACAAAAGACCCATTTCGTTCCAGCTTTCGGTCCAAATAAACATGGAAGAATAACAAAAATGTCTCTCGAGAGAATCTCCTTTACAAATGAAAATGTTGTCCCTGCGGGTGTCATTTTGCTTGTACTTCAGGAACACTGTTCTGACTCAACATGGGCTGATTTAATAGTGACATGTGCTGATAAATAACCCAAAAAAATCTCATCTTTAGCAAAGAATATATTATTTAAAGGTGACAATGCATGGTAGCAAGCACCACAAAAAAAATATATTACAAGCACTAAGTGACCCAGAATGTCAGGACGCACAAGCACATCCCTTTAAATATGAAGCTGCTACTGCTACAATTTTTTACATCCTTTTTTTTCCTCTTCTGGGACAGTAAAACTTCCTTTGAGCAAGGACATGATAACAGCAGCACTGACCATCCAAACCACAAATATACACACACAACCAAAATGTTTTTTTACCAGAAAGAATAGGATCTGAGGCATGATAGCACAGAATGCCTGGCATGTTGCGGGAGTACTGGCATGTCTGTGTTTACTTCCTACCCTGTGGGTAAAGAGAGCTGGCTAATCTGTTGAATCTGTTATGACTGCAGCATGGAGAGAGTAAATTATGTGTGTGTGTGTGTGTGTGTGTGTGAGCATGGCTAAAAAAATGTCATAACACTTTCCACAGCTGGTAGGACAAAATAAATATTTATGACAATACAGTAAACTTCATTAGGGGCAAAGAAAAATATACCCCAAACATTGCAGAGGCACAGTGGACCTCATTTACTGCAACAGCTGAATTTCCAAAATGTATAGTCATCCTGAAATAACTCTTTATTGTGTCATCCTGGTCATGATTAATGATACATGATTGTCATTGATTATAAGGAGAATAATGTCAAACAGATGTAACTAAATCCTCCCAAAATTATACCATTTTTTTGACCATTTCTGATCTAGCTTGTGATACCTTCACTGTCCTGAACTGAAAGGTTGTCTAGCATGAGAGTGTATGTCTGTTTACCCTAAACTTGTCTCAGTTAAAAAAAGGCCAATGACTCCAGCGTGAACAACAGCTGAGCTGGGAATTCCAATCCTGCAACAAATATTTTCTAAATAATACAACTTTACTGGCCTTTATGTTGATTTTATAATTTTCACAATAGCATGAGCAAGTAACTTCGTATTTGACACAGTGTGGAATGATATGATTCACCTTAAGTTGATTAGCGAAATCTATGGTTTAGGGGATTTCTAAAGTCTCTCCTTTGTAGCTTACTTACCTCAGCTGTGATAACCAGCTGAGACAGCCACATACACACTCTAGCTCATAAAAAAACACACAGGAGAAAGTAAGAAACACACTTCAATCACAAAGCAGCCCACAACTCAAGAAACAAAATAAACAAGCCATTCCATTTTTTATGTTAGGAGATGTTGTATAACAAGCATTATGTCCCTTCATATCTTATTTAAACTTTATCAGTCAGTTGGCACTATCCAGGCCCTTTGGATTGAGAAATCAACAGTCGTGCCCCTAAAAGCCACCTTCAGGGACTAAAAATTTTAGTTTTATTGCTTTGTTGGTAAATTTGGACAGAGGACATGGAGATAAGTACAAACTACCTCTACTTGCTGGATACTCACACACGTGAGGTTTTGGTTTTGCCGTGACTCTTATCCCCCTCTAACTCATCATCTGAGCTGCTGCTGACCGTGGCCTCAGAGTCCAAGGCCTCCTGCAGGCTTCTCAGCACTGCCTGGCTGGAGTGACTGAACTCGCTGAGCTCGGTAAAGGAAGATGAAGCTGTGGATGACGCTAGCCCAGAAAAATGGGATTTACTGTTTCCTCCTGGAGGTAGTGTACCATGATGCGTGGAGCTCAGGCTGTCATGAGACCCATCTCCGAGGTGAAAGTGCGTTTTCAGCCCCTCCAACTGCTGGTTGCAGTGTAGCAAAGCATGCTCTCCAAGCAGGGCTTGCAGTCTCCTCTGCAACCTCCAAGCTTGGCTGTGTAAACGTGCCTGCCTGGAGAGCTGCTCCTTCACAGCCTCCTCCAGCATAGCTCTGGATGCCAGCTGGTCAAAGTTCACAGTCCTGATGTAAGACTGTACTGCAGCCGCAGGACGATAGCCAACCACAGTTGCTTTCTCATGTGTCAGTGTAGGTGAGGGTGCGAAGATGGGAGCATAGCCCTGGGACTTTGTCTTCCAAAGGGAATCTGAAGGAGAAACACTGGTAAGGGTAAAAGTAGAGCAATGCACATCATCACCACCTGGCCGAGGAGCAGGAGCAGCACAGCCATGCAGCAGACAAGCCTCTTTGCTATTGTGCTCAGGGACAGGGCCTAAAAACATGTCTGCTACACCTGGTAACACAGAGACCACCTGATGAGAATCTCTCAGGCCTTTGTTGAAGGACAGGAAGCTGAGGAGGGAAGCAGGGCTGGATAGAGGTGCGGCCTCACACTGGCTGTCAGAAGCCTGAGGACATGGGGAGAGCACAGGGTTGACAGGGATGTCCAGGGGGCTTGCAGGCAGGCAGGGGTCCAGAGAGGGAAACGAGGAGAGGTTCAGCCAAACCTTCTGAGGGTCAACGTCCTCTGACGATCTCATGCGAGGCTCCGACTCAGTACTACACACAGCTCTCCCATTTGAGTCCGTTCTGCCAGAGGAAGGAGGTGACGACAGGTGGATGCCATGGCCATCTTTCAGGATTTTGGTTAGGGCTGGGGCCATATCCCTTTCAGAGCCAGGGCAGCAGAACTCACAGTCTGCACCTTAATAATCTGAAAGTAAGGAAATCACATCTTGGTTAATGCCCCTTTTGATGCAAATCGGGCCCTAAAAATAAAACGGTAATTACAAAAAAAAATATTAAGAACGGTTCAACGCAGATAAGAAATGTTATTTTAGCACAATAACGCTGAGAACGTCAAACTAAAACGTGTTCATGTGAGAGAACAGATGATGACTTATGACTGACACAGGCACATAAGCAGCTGTCTCCAAAAACCCTTCTGGTTAACACTGGTTAACGGCAGGTCTGTTCAGGCGCGCTGTGGTGAGAACTAGTTGGTTAGCGAGCAAGTTAACTAGTTAAACCCCCTCCGCGCCGCGTTCATTCTTAATCTGGCACATTTGGGAACCAAAGTTCCCCGTCGTGTTCCCGGTTTGCTTATCTGGGTTGACCACGGTTCCCTCTGCTCCCAAGTTAACGTTACAACCGCGGATACGGACACGGCGATTCAGTCCCGGTAGCGCCGCCGTTTTCAAACTCTCGTCTCGATCAAACAGCTGCGAGGGAAAGTGACTCGAGGCGGAAAAAGGCACCGAAACAACAGCAGAGGGAAGTGCGCTGACCGCGGGCGGGTCGGGGAACGTCGTACGCCCCGTCCGGCGCCAGTTTATCCCCGGGTAAAAGCGTCGGGGTCGGGGTCGGGGCCACTTATTGAACCGCTTCGACCCGGGTAAGGGGGCGACCAGCTAACGGACGCTACCGTTAGGGCTCCGTAGCCCGGCCGAGGCGGACCGACGCTACGCTCACCTGACCGGGAGGCAAACCGTTGACCCGACATCGCTCGTCCCGGGGAGATTTGCAGATGGACACAACATCTTTGTTTTCCTCCTCTTATCTTTGCGGAGGAGGTCGAGGGTTGGCCGGGGACGGTGTCGGCGGCTCCGCTCTCCCTCCGACCGACGCCGCGTCTCCTCCGCGTCTCCTCCGCGTCTCCGCCGCGTCCTCCGCTGGACCGCGCGCGTCTCACGGACCGTGGGCTGGGCCGGACCCGTGATGCCTTCACGACCCCTCCCGCGGGCTCCGACCTGAGAGCACTCGGAGCGGGGACGCCGAAGCCGACTTGGAATTTTGTACTATTGTACTTTTTCTTTTTTAATGTAATTTTGGAACCTGACTTTGCAAAGTGAGGTTTATTTGGTTAATTTTGTGACCGGGGATGTTCTTTTTTTTTCCAAGATTCAAAATTAATTTGTTAGATGTAGATTGACCGTGTATTATTTTGACCAATCAAAGACAAACTTAAGTTTAATATAAATATTTTGTTGAAACTGACACTATGTATTTTCCAAAGTTTTATCCTTGATTCTTCCTGGTCTTTGGTTGGAGAAACATGAATACAGTATAGAATATAAATACAAAACGCTAGCTCTAAAACTTCTCTATTATGAATAGATCATGTACCTGGACCAAAATATTATCAGATGTTTTAATAAAATACACATCAAAATGTGTTTTTTTTTTTCCTTACAGGTACCATCCACATAGTTATCATATCTAACGCTGAGCTACACAACAGAACAGGCTGGATGGATCTCTTCTCAAATGGATAACAAACAGAATAGCACATATAACAACTTCCTATCCACACAAGAGAATAAGTTTAACAGTTATTATTTCATAGTCCTATCAATGTGTTTCATAGGGCTCAGGAAAACATTTAATGTAAGCAAGACAGAAAACAGAACAAGAGATGTGCCTAACTCAAGTTCACCGCATTTTGTTTTTACTTCAGGATTCAGCTACCGCCATAAAAAGAAAGGTGTCAATAGGTATAAAGGAAGAAACTTTGTTGTTCTCTCAGAGCTGATCTCTGTGTTATCTGACTGCACTGAGATGTGTGGAGGAGTGAAGGGTGGATTTCTTCAGTCTTATTCTTAAAGGTTTTCTTTAGTCAAACGTGGAGTGTGATTTCAGTTTGACTTCATCAGAAAAGCAAACAGTTACAAAACTAAGGAAATAACTCAGTCAGGATTTTTTAACTAGCAAAATGCTCACAGAGCGACGAATGTGGGAGAGTAGACGACAAAGGCCACAGGTGACAGCACCTACCTGAAGAACAGCATCATCTTGTGGTCTCTTTGTGTTACTATAGCTCCCACCAGTGCCCAAAACAACACAAGCTTAGTGTTCAGCCTTGAGGAAGCTGCAGTAGAATCCAGTTTTCCGAAGTTATCAGATATCTTACACTACAGGAACAATCAGGCTTGGTTTGAGGTACTAGAGCAGAGTTTGACTGGTAAAGCAGAGTGACCACCATGTTCATTAATGCCAGTGATTTCAGCTGGGCCCTCATCTCTGGTATTGTCTGTGTTAGGTGACACGTGAAAAGGCTCACATCATCCAGTTCATCGATGAACACTCTACAGGGACTAGATGAGGCCACACAGTGACACATATGAGAAAAGTTCATTACATGGTAGAGATACAAGCATTTTTATGCAACGCATCATGTCACACAGGTAACAGTTTTTCCCACAAGTGGAGAATCAATTTGTGGGGTTGACCCCTGCACAGAGAGGGTCACATGTTATTGAGATTATGTGTTATGCCAATAGGCTGGTTAGTCCTATTCTTGTATTATTTATAGCATGAAACGTTTACTCCTGCAGTGAGACATGACTATGACAAAATGACAGCTCTGAAACAACTTTGAAGAAACAACTTGAAGAAGAAACAACATTTTTCATCCTGACATCAACTGACGATCTGCTAACATGGACAAAAAACATTCAAGCAAGGAAGATGTGAGATGTATTGTTTTACAATACATGTTGATTCATAGTGTATTTTACTGACGAGAAGCTCAGAACCCCAAGAATTCAGTGATGCACTGACATTATTTGTTTTTGTATGAAAATATCAGGGTCAGTTCATCAATGTTAGCAGATGTTTGACAAAACATTACCGTATAGATACCCCATTTTGACCTTGCACAGTTTTCAACAGGTTTGAAGGAGAATAATTTAATTAGGTTTAATAACCTTTTGCAAAAATAAACACCTGTTAGGCCCTAATGTTTGAGAACTCAGTTCATTTTCTCTCAAAACAGAAATAAACTCATCACTGTTTAGGATATATTTGCATATGTATGCTTTCCCCTTGTTTAGTCTGACCCTCCAATAAACCTCGGTAGACTTGCACAGACAAGTTCAAACATTTTTTTTCTTCAGTAACATATCAACCCATACCAATTATCTTAAAATACTTTTGGGTTATATAACTTTGGGTTAATATTCTGCAGAAAATCTACTGTTTTTTAATTTTGAAGAGTAACACGATGAAGGCTTGTTATGTGTCTTTAATGTGTCTCAGATAAGTCTCAAGGATTTCCCTATCATTAATATCAATGTCAAAACAAAGCAAACTACGGTGGCGATATTACCTCCTACACCACTCACTGTTCTCATTCTATACATAGTTGTCTTACTTGTTAGCTTTGGTGCTTCATGGCTTGATGTAAACTTGCCATTTTAATTTGTATTTTGTTCTCGGGAAAACAAAAACCCCATATCAAAGTCACTGATATTATAGGTCAATTTAACTAATCTGTTAAAACTGCAAAATGAGAAACAGACACCAACCTGATCGAGTCAGGTCCAGGTCACGCTGCTGATTTTGGCCTGATAGAGTCAATTGTTTTTTTAGAGGTACAGATAGATTAGTTGTCCTAATTCCCTTTAATTTATTGTATTTCTACAAGGGCACATTTGATTATTAAACCCGCTGTAATTTTTCTCGTATTTGTTGACTTGTATTTTTATGCAAAATAATACAGAGTTGTTATATGTTTTTAACTTAAGGTGGTTCCCAAAGTTAAATCAATGTATTACACAGTCCTCTATTAAAACTTTAAAAAAAAAAAACATTGGCTGTCAAGAAAAAGATAGGGCTGTCAAGTTAAAAATAAGGCTGCTTTTCCTCACTTCACTAACACCATATATGCTCCTATCTTATATACTTTTCTGCATTTTATTTATTCATTTATAACATTTTATATATTTCCTGCAGTCCTCCTATGAGGAAACCAGAAAGAAGTGGCTCTGCTACAGAGAAGATGTGAGGCAGGGGTGTCTTTGGGGAAATATCTTTCTTTGTGTTCAAACTGACTCTTTGGATAGTCCTGAGAGTCCAGTAAAAGTAGAAGGGAAGATGGCACGAGGATGTAATGTTGCTGTAGAATTTATTTTGTTCTCACATTAAGAATTTTTCTGGACATTTTCTTTTTAAACCAGAGCTGATGTTCAGCTGCAGAAGCTGCTCATGTTTCCAATATTTTGTCCAGGGCTGTAAACCTTGTGCACAACGGGGAGACTGGTCTGCTTTTGCCATGAAACTGATCATGCACCAGAGCTTGACCAAACCATCACAGATCCTGCAGGTGCTGGTGGAACGAGATATTCTCCCTTTAATGACAGCCCTTATCTTGTCTCAGTGTTTTGCTAGTTTGAGACTAACAGGTACCTGTGCATTGTAATGGAGTATGTAGGAGGTAAGGAGGTTGCTCCATGTTATGTTTGCTTAATTAACCGGGGATAGTGTACACTAAGGCTTATTGTGTGAGGCCCAGTATTTAACTTACTATCTCCTATATTCTTTGGAATACACAGCCACTGTAAACATCTGGGACACACTGAGAAGACTTAAACATAACAATGAACACTATCTTTCATTATGGCTGCCTCTGACCTAAGGTGGGAATTGTGCCCCTCTGCTTCAATGCTACAAGCATCTTCCAGTGGGGGTGGTACGCATGTAGGTTGCAGAGAGTTTCTAGGCTGTGGAGTACATCCACAAATATGGAATCCTGCACATAAACCTCTAACCCAGCACATGTTTTCATTTTTCTATTTCTGGTTTAAGATATCATCTAACTGACTGTTTGCTAAGCACCACTCTCCTTAGTTACTGTTGCTATACCTGTCATTCTCTCTGTTGTTCTGCAGTTTATAATGCAAATAGTTACAGATTTACCTCTCAAAGTGGTAAATCAGCTCCACAGGCCAAATTTATGAACTGTCAAAGTTTGGGCCAGTCAACATGGCAGCAAACCTGGATGAAGGCTGCACAGAAGTTAGTCTCTTCTCCTCCATTAATTTAAACTTGTGTTTATCCAGTGTTATATGTGTTGTTGTGCTTATCAATCGTGCTCCGTCTCCTTTCCTTGTCCACTTCCTCCGACAGATATCAGGTACTCTACAGGTGATTGTGCAGCAGGGCTATGGGAAGCCTGTAGACTGGTGGCATAGTCCTCCATAAGTTTCTGACGGGCTCAACCTATATATCTGGTAATGCAATAGAGATCCTTTATCAGGTTGTCAAAATTTAGAATCTTTAGTTCAATTCATTATCTTCTCCTAACCTACATTTATCATTACAGCAGTTCTGAATGAATCTTTCTCCCACTTCATGATTTAACTTCTCCCATAAAACTCTGACATGTAGCTTTGATTTCTTGTTTCTTTTAGATTGTATATTTTACACTAAGTTAACAATGTCTTTCTAAAGGAATCTGCCAGTCCCTCTGGTGGTGTAGATAATTTTTTAAATTACTCGCTCAGATGACGGATATGTATTTCTTTGCCAGCTGATGCCCAGGACCTCCACTCCTGTCTCCTAAAGAAGAATTGTGTGAAGTGCCTGGGTACAGGTAAGTAGCAGCTCTACAAATCATGGATAATTGAAGAAAAACCTGTGGAGTGATAGGTCGCTGAATTCCAGGTGGTTTTCACACAAACAGTAGCTAATAGCACTGATTTAATGCCACCACTGTGACTATGTGCAGGCCCAGATTTTAGATGTGTGTCTCATGATTGACTACCACTAAAGTTACTGTAGGTCTGTGCCTGTAACAGAAAAGGCTTGAGTACTACCTGCACCAGGGGCCACAGATTTCCATTGGCCCCCAGGGTCAAAAAACTTCAAAACCTCTTCCCTTTCATTTTGTGCTTTATATGTGGAATATTCCAAGTTATTTTATGTTTAATTTATTGACCTCACTTTAACCCTGAGCCTAGGTACCGCATGTAAAAACCAAATTGTATAAATTGCACAAGGGGGCGGGGTTATTGGCTCCGGGCCCCTCAGTCTGTTAATCTGCCCATGACAACATAGTTCAGAAGCATTATTGAATTGAATTAGCTATTTAGCTCCAGAGACCTTTGAATGAAAGTCCATATTTACTAATTTTTCTAAGCGAAGGAAGATATCAGTGGGGCTGGGGAGGTGGTGTGGAGCAGCTGGGTCAAGTGCAGCTCTTAAACTAGGTCCAAAATGCCTGATGTCCAAACTAAATGCTTGATTGTTGTACTTCTTATCCAGGAGGAGCCAGTGAAGTGAATGCACATCCATTTTTCCAGGATCTGGAGTGGAGCAACCTCCTGGGTCAGGACCCTCTGTTTGTCCCTCAGCTGGAGGATGAGGACAGCAGCTACTTTGAAAGTGGGTGCGAACAAAGACATGAACAACTAGACATATGTCTGAAAGAGGCACAGGATGTTTTCTACTTTGATAACAGCCCATTGTCTTTAATTTAAATACTGTTTGATATCTAAGCATGCAGTGAGATTCATGATCAACATAGTGCTCAGGGATTGACACGATTAAGATGGAAGGATGGACCTGTTTTTTTTGAGTTAGAATGAATATACTCAGCCTTTTTTTCATGCCTTCATTCATGACCACTGTTGTTACGCTCTCTCCAGCCCAGTCAGACAGGTCCCCTGAATCCACGGGTGATGACTAATCTGGAAACGGTGATGACGATGTCCACTGGTGATGAGTCCAGGGATGACAATCAGGAGGCACCTTTGGACATCCCAGACTTCTGCTGTGTTGCCTTTCAACAACTGAAAGTAATTGACTGATTGCAACATCAGTATGAATTATTGTCATTTGCATGGACACAAAGTGCATTAACATTTGCATTCTACCGATAACATAATGTGGAGCTTTCGCCTGTTTCCTTTTAAAACACAAGGTGTACGGCAGCCCAGTGTCTCCTTCCTCCTTCACACTGTCGATGCAGAGCCTGCTGTCCACCAAGCCAAGGCACAGGAATGTGAAGGAGGAGCAGGATGAAGAGCAGGGGTAGGAGGAAGAGGAGGAAATCAATGAAGGTTATTGGGACTACATGGACCCTCATGGTAAAGAGGACAATTTGAATCACATAAATTTAATTCATAGTCCAGTTTTCAGATCCACATCCAACCTTTGGTCATGCTTCCACATGCTGAAAACTGATAGTGTTCAACCAAGCGAATCATAGCCAGAGAACTGAAGAGGAAATAGATCCAAATTCAACTCTCTCTCTCCCTCTTTCCCTCTAAACCCAGCCGGTCGAGGCATTGCTGCTCACCCAGAGTCCCGTTCTGCTTAAGGTTTCTACCTGTTGAATGGGAGTTTTTTCCTTACCGCTGTTGCCAAGTGCTCATGGGGGAACGCTGGGTTTTTATACCTAATATTGTAAACAGTACAGTTCAGACTGGCTCTATATGAAAAGTACCCAGAGCTAACATCTGTTATGATTTGATTATTCAAATATAAATGATTTATATTCAGTCTCTAGTGACTCTTATCGTTGTCCATTCCTTTCTCTGTTTTGTTTCCACTGAAAATAAATAAAAATCAAATAATCATATAATCATAATTTAGGGTGAGTTTATGTTGTTGGTTTATGATTGTTTTGATAATGGAAAAACTCCTTCGAAAAATTGTAACATAAATAGTCAAATTGAGTGAGTATTTCAATTGGGTACAGCAGCCAGAAAGAAAACAATAAAATAGTATTAAAATCATAATTACTGGTAATGCTTCAGTCAGGAGTTGCAGCGGTCTGAAGACCTGCTATCAGCCCTATTAATTGATTGATTATTTTAGCTCTGTACTATTGATTTCTCACCTCTGGCTCCTGCTGAGCAACTGGCCATCTGAAGGAGGCGTGTTAGGTTGAAAAGCCTCTCCTGAGGTTTTTACTTTATAGGAGTTTTCCTGGACTGTGAACCGTTGAAGTTCTGGGTCCGTAAACATGTAAAATGGCAGAATATCTCATTATAATGAAATCCAGTCCCACAATAATAAGAAGATTATCACATACTTAAAAACAATTTGCTCATCATTGCAAGAAAATAATTTCATAATTAGATCATCTGGATTTCCTTGTTGTTATCCCGTAATGATATCCTTACAAAGAGGAGATGACATAATTAGTGATCTTGTAACTACAACATCCTTAGGACATGATTTTGATCTCGTAAATATGAGGAATAGATTTTGTGATTAATATTCTTACAATCATGAAATACAGTCTTGTGATTAGGAGAGAAGCTAGCTGTTCTTATTTTTATGAAAAAACAGTAAAAATGACATGATATGGTATTTGAAAACTCTTTGAGATAACAAGAAACAGGTGAGATTAACTAGCAATCAGTAAGGTAATGACCTGAAGGTGTTGGCTGTGGCACAGCTGCATCCAAATTTGACAGGAATAACAAAAAAACACCAAAAAAAAAGGTATAAAAAAGGAGTTTTTTTGTCTTAAGTTGATTATTTATGCAGCTGCAACACGGATATAATTTAAACTAAAAAGAATGAGCAGACATGCAATTAATGTTCAGATACATCATATTTATGAAAATGACACAGTGAGCCTAACCACAGAATATCAAACAAGAATGTAAAACAATGAAAATATACTATGTTTTCTACTTTTTGTTCAAATACTAATTTACAGTACTATTTCATACATTTTGCGAATCATTCATGAGTGTTTAATCTGGATTGCAGCGTTACTGAGAACAAGAAGGCAAGTGCAAATCAATAGTGGTGCAGTAATCAGTATTCAGGTCCTTTTTTATCAATCAATTTTAGTGTTTATCAATTACAAAACTATAAAAATAATCTGCAAAAAAATGTCACTCAAGCAAAAGTACATATTATTTATAAAATCTACTCAAATTAAAAGTAAAACCACTCGATGTGGAGATACTATACTATTATAAATAATATAAGATCATTATTTTTCATGCATTGATGTGCAAATTGTATTTTACCATTGTTGTTTGTCAAGGTGGAGTGAACATTAAACTGTTAGGCAGTTTAATCTAAAACAATGCATAACATTTTAGTCTATAGTTTTGTCTATATGTTTTTAATTTGTAAAGCAACATTATTCATTAGTGTGAAATTTAAATAAAGAAAAGTTTGTTAAAATATTGCGTACTTATAGTATGTAATTTTTTTAAATTTATTTATTTTTTTTACATTTTAGAGGGCATATGAGTTTGTATACAATAAAAACATAACCTCTCATACACATCAGAGGTGTCAGTAGGACCTACATTTCTAAATTTGTTGCAAATAGCATAATGTGAGGAAACATTTTGTCTACTAACAAATATATTGGCTATGGTTTTCAGAAAATACATAGTACTTTGTTTTGTAAACTCAGAGAATTCCTAATTTGGCTGACATTCCTATAGATTTTACCTCACCAAGCTCCAGGTCTTCGGGTCTGAGCCTCACTATCATCCTCCTCGTTCAGACTGTTGTACTTTAGGGACTTTGCACCACTGAGTTGCTCTGATCCATAAGTCTGCTGCTCTCTGTCTGAATACAGCCTGACCTACTCCCAGGTTGAACGTGGTGCCTGTCATGTACATGTTGATGATAGTGAAAATGATATAAGGATCAAACAATGAATCGAGAATTTGCTGAGAAAGAAAGATGCACAGAGTCCAAACACAGCAGGATGCATACAGGACTCCCTGCAGGATGCCGGTGACAGTGACCCTCACCTGACCACTGAAGCGGGCACAGGGGAACAGCTGTCCATTTGCTGCCATGTGCCGCATGTGTTTGCACAGGTAGACTACAGTAGAACCACTGGAGATCACCATAACAGGCAGAAAAAAAAAGAAGTAGAACTTTGCCAAGGAAGCCAGAGGGGTATACCTATCCCTCAGCAATTTTATGTAATCTTTCTCAGACAAATTTATGTCATAGTCTGTTGTGAAATTGTTACTGAATTTAAAGCCATCAGGAAAAAATTCTAAAAACATGATAGTAAATTCAAAAAGATTGAGCCCTCTCTCAAGAAGCCAAATGCAGTAGATGATGGGTTTGATATTCCTCTTAATCCAGATGAACAGTGCTCGCTGCGCAGGTACAATCTGGATGAAGTAGAAGAAGTTCAGCCAGACGGATGAGGTCATGCTCGGGGTCAAAATGCAGACTGACACCACATATGAGGCTAGAATCCGATTCACGTTGTTAGTTGTGGGTTTACAAAGTAATGGCACCATAATTGATATTTGGTAAGCAACTGTATAGCAAATCATGGACCCCAGGAGAAGCTTCAGAGGTTGCTTGATCCTTTCTCCATGAAGTGGACAGATCATGCAAAAGATGAAGAATGCATTAACCAAAATGTTGACAGTAACAAAAGGCATATTAATTTGGACAGCTGTTTGATAGTCCATCTTTGTTTGCTGATTCAGTTTTTTAGTATTATCCTCCCTTGTAGTATCTTCCTGTAGTACTCTACGAATAAGGCAAGTGAGGCACTCCAGCTCTGTGCAATAACACATTTGAATCACATGCAAATCGCAATATGAAAATTAAAGATATTACCATGACATTCCCTAGAAAAAGGAAATTTCACCATGTTTTTACTTAATGTATTTGTATAAATATTTATTTTTAATACTTGTGATTCTGTTTACAAATTTGTTTTCGAGGCACAGTGATTTAATTTTAGAAATTTATTTTTTTTAAAGAAGCTAAACATAAATTTGCAGCATTAACACAGTGTCTGAAAAGTCAAATATCAGTAGGATCTCATTAGGTTAAAGAGCCAACATCCGGAAAAAACCTGAATTTGATGCCTGTGACTAAGTGAGTTTGTCACAACTTCAGCCAAATGTCACACGAATACAAAAAAAAAAAAAAAAACAGACTAAAGAGGGATTTGGAGTTAGTAGAATTTTATTAAGTCTGCAGAAATTACAAAGAAAACTACAAAGAATGGGGATGAGAAATATGGATCACGTGTTTAATGCTAAGACATGTCTGAGATGTATGTATTTTAGACTGTAATATTTCTGCCAGATCATGAAGGTAACACATTTAAGAATTTGACCTCAGTAAGAATCAAAAGGTAAAATAATAATAGAAAGATATTTTTATGCCCTTCTAGTGCCTTCAATCTAATTTCGAGGATCTGATGGAATAAACATGACATGATCATTACGCAGTTCGATTTCTTTGCTTTATCAGACACTGTGGTAACACTGGACGACAAAACCGCTATTTAGCATCAAAAAGCACTATTTAAACACTAACAAATGGTGGATATTTTCATAACAAGTTTAAGTTTTTATCCATGTACATTATTTGTTAACAATTAAAGCGTCTTCAATTAAGATATTTTTAGTTATATTATAGCTGAATATTACTTTATTTTAATTCATTATATTTATACACTACTTATGGGTACCCACAGGGGGAGTTGCAGGTGTTGATCTCACATTAATAAACATTATATTATTATTATTATTATTATCATTATTATTGTTATTGTTATTGTTATTGTTATTGTTATTGTTATTGTTATTGTTATTGTTATTATAAGTCCCTAGTATGCATCAAATTCCAAAACCATAGGACTCTACATCCTATAATGCAATGAGGACTTTTCATAAGACAGCCCTGCCTCCCAAATGTCCACATCTTTCAAACCCCAAACCTCATGTTTTAATGTAGACTCTGATGACTTCATTAGGTTTAATTCTTCAGACTTCAGAAACCTACTATAGTGATACAGAAAATTTGTGGAATGCCCTTTTGAATGCTGTGTTTACAGATCGTTAAAGGGACCCTTTAATTATATGTTTACACAGACCTGTTCGACCACAGACCCTGTACAATAAAAGTGTTCATGTTTGTTTCCGGTCACTAATTGTTGTGCTTTGTCCCAGGATTAAATGATCCTCTCTTAACAGTGTTTTGCCATAATACAACCCACTGGATGTAATGGGGAAATGCATTTTATAGATCTGCATAAAACACGACATTAATATTAAACCTCACACTCTACCCTATCATACACCCAATAATCACGATGACAGTTAACAGTTAGAGTATTAGCTATTTCACCTGAGATCAACTGACCAGAGAGTCATTTTATACCATTTGTTAATATGCCAACACCCCACAGGGCCGTGAGTGCTGTCTAGACACTGGCTGACCTTTGCCTGAATACATCCTGACTGATGCCCAGGTTGAAAGTGGTGCTTGAAAAAGCGAGGTGTCTATGAAGGAGACCCAAGAACTGAAGAAATGAGAAGATGTAGGTGAATGAATCGAGGAGGAAGAAAGTGTTGTAGGGGAGCTTGGGCACTTGTTGAGAGATCACAGAGATGATGACTCTCATCTGATTTAAAATCCTCAGGGTGTAGAAGCAGCTGCCAGTCTGTGCCACGTATCTTGTTTATGTGTCCATAACGGTAGCAGGCTGCGGAAAAGCTAGAAAATGTAATGACACACACAGATCAGCATATGCACTTTGATGATGAAGAAACAAACTTTGCTCGGGAAGTACAGTTCACTTATGTGATGTTCAATCCATGCGCTGTCAATGTAAGTGAACCCACCATATATTTGAAATGTTGCATATGCATTATTCATGACACTATTGAACAAAAAAAAAAGGCATCCTGTCAAGAAGCAAATCCCCATTGATGAAATACATGATGTTCCTCTTTACGAAGATCAAAAGAGTTCACTGTGCAGGGACAATCTGGATTTAATAGGAGAAGTTTAGCCAAACGTAGTGTGTCATGCTGTTGTGCATAAACTACAGCACAATCACTCACGACAAAGCAAACATTTCCAAACTTTGTGTTCACTTAACACAAGAAGAGAAACACAATAAAATTGAGCATCACACTAGATATCCCAGAAGTATTGTTAAAGGCTGCTTGAGTCTTTGTCTGCTGTGCAATTGGAAATTCAACTTGCATAAAAGATGTTTGTTGTGAAGCTGAGAAAGATAAATGGACCACTAGTCCATATAAAAGCCTGATCACCCAGATCAATGTATTGACATGCCAACGGTGTCTTAGAAAATTCAAAATATTCAAATTTAGTTGTGCCTATGTGTCTGTGTCTAAAGGAAACCAGGGAACCAATGTAAACGGACCAGAACAGTCACATACATACTTTATGTAAAAACCTGTACCCACAAAGGAAAGAATATCATCGTAACATAACACCCTACCTGTCAGTAGACCAAATATATGGAACACATCCTTATTACATAAGTGCAAAAAAGATCACTCTCCTAAGCTCAAACTCTCTGCCTACCAACATCTCTTAAGCTCAGGCATTAGCATGTTGTTCTTGTTTCATTCATACACGTCCATATTTTCTATTTCTGTCGAGTGGTATTGTGTTCTGTAGTGTAGTGATTACAATGCTGCCTTCACCCTGCACTGATTTTAATTGAAACATGACATTCATTGATGTAGAAAATTGTAGTACTTATAATCGTATTTTCTGAACCACATGCACTTCGACAAAGAACTATTTGGCCTATGTAATAATTCTGTGGGGAAGTTCTGCTACATGATAAAATAACCAGTCAAAAAAAACGGGATTAAGGACATCACGTAGTGTGATACGCTTAGAGTTTGCACAAGTAAACACAGGCAGAGGAAAGAATGGCTGGTTACACAAACACAGGAAATAAACCCGAAACACACAGCCTGGCAGTGACAGCTGCATATGTGCAGTTTTATTGGGGGTAATGATATTTCTACAAGTGCATATCGGTCAATAGGCCTTATTCACAGCAGATATTTGGACTTGATAAAGGAATTCAGGCATCATTAACTTTTATTTCTACTGCCACATAATATAAAGTCTCCTGTGAAAATGACCATTGCTCTGTTTATAGCTTGTAAAAAAAACAAAACAAAACAAAACAAAACCGATTTTACTTTTTTACTAGTGAAGCAGCATAGCCAAGCCATACTTTTTAATTTTTTTGAAAATACGGACATGTCTTGGACTCCAAACTAAAGTGGAACCTATTTATTCATTATGCTCATTATGTGCTTATTCCATTTTGCAGATGTACTACTACAAAAGCTTTTTCCTTGAGCCTGGAATGGCACATCAGCCTAGTCCTTTTATGTATGCGGCATTGCAAGGGATGAGACACCTGAGAAACACAAGCCTGATAATTTTCTCTTACAATCACAGTTGTGTGTATCGGCATAATTGCCAGATGATGTATAACTATAGTATCATGTTTTTTATTACTCCAGATAGACAGCATGAACGTTTATTCATATTTTCTTTTCCATTGTAACTGGGGGCTGGGGCTCATCCCAGCATGCAAAGGGCCATCAAAGTATCCAAATGTATTGGTGAGCCATAAGTCACTTAACCAGTGGTTAAACATCAACCAACAGGAAACCAACTTAGATGGAGCAGAGTTCATGTAAAAAACCTAAACCACAAAGGAGGAAATAACCACATAAAATATATTTTGTGTTCACAAAGCAGGAATTGCTTTCTTCCATCTATTGTATATGGACAAAATCAAAAAAAACCCAAAACATTATCAAGCAAAGATCTGCGGTGACATGATATTCATCCATATATACTGAGATTTATAAACTGGGATTTACTGGTAAAATCTGAAAACAATAAATGTAGAAAATGTGAGTTCAACATTGAAGTTGGCAGCCAGGCTCAGCTAGGACGACAGCTTCTGTGCGTGATCTGTCCCACCCTGGTCTCATAACTTCTGTGCAGCTAATATCAAATCATTATAATGGTTGTTTTCCACTGCATGGTCTTCATCACTATGCACCCTCATTTGGACATATGGAATGTCTTGAATGATAAAGTATATTACCATCAATTCATATCTACAGTGACAACTGAGCTATCTCCATGACAACAGAGACAACTCCATCCCCTGATGAAAACAAATGGTCTTGAGTTGATTTATTTTTCTTCTATGTCAAACTAATGTTTTCAGGGTCAAGAATGAATTCTTTTTATTAAAAAAAGTAAATAATAATAATAATAATAATAATGATAATGATAATGATAATGATAATGATAATAATAATAATAATAATAATAATAATAATAATATACATATATATACATATATATAAATAATATTGAACTTTTTATATACTTTTTAAATATTTTTTTTTAATAAAGTCTATATTTTGATTTTCATTTTCATTTATTAACGCTTTAAATTCAAGCTCTAATGTTTACAATACAGACTGTGTCAAGAGACAATAAAAACTTCAAGGATAAAGAAAAACAAATATAATTTTGATGAAGACAAAATGCTGTGCAATATTTTTATTTAAATAAGCACGTCCGACTAAAACGCCAGAATCAACAGACCATACAAACACAAAGGAAGAAAATACTCATAAAAATAATACTCCATGTTGGAAATAGCTAATTATAATACATCTTTACATCCAAACACTCATTAGCAGTTATAATCATTCTGGTATACAGAAAATTATTTCTCACACATATATACACACACCTCATAAACACCAGTACTTAAGAGATATGCATACACTTGCTCTCTCTCTCTCTCTCTCTCTCTCTCTCTCACACACACACACACACACACACACATACAGAGCCACAGGTTTATCCCTCTAAAGTCTGTCAGTGTCTATGAATGAGATGTTCATTATGCTACATGTCAAGGATTTGAACATAAAGGGAATAAATAAACACTGGCATCAGATTAGAAAGTCGTTCCTCGGTTTACGTGTGTAAAACTGAACTTTGTGCAACTTTCAGTGGTTTGTTATCATCATGTTTCATTCATACGAAGGAAACTGAATGATGATTGATATCCACATCACAGCAGTGGCATGCACATATTCATGTATCAGCATTTAAAGGACCATAAAGTATCAATGTTTCTGCATGTTCTACTCTATTTGTTACACATCACATCTAGTTACATTACTGCTGTTTTTTTTATATAATTGAAATGTGGTTTCCAACATTTCTAACAGCCAGCATGTCACATTCAGTTCTGTGAGCACAGTGGGTGAACACAGTGGGTGAACACAGTGAAGATCATTTTAAATATCCACTGCATCACCTGCAAATTGTTTTTCGTTTGAAGTAAAGGAAAATCAGTGGCTGCTTGGAAGGCAGGAAAACCACATCAACAATCTTTAACATCCACAGGGGTGATTTTTGGTACATGTGAGTTGATGCAAATGAGTTAAAACATGCAAAAATACTGAAATAGTCACAAAACAACATATCTTACTTGCAAAAATGTGTACTTCCATAATATAAACACACACCAGCATTCACACACACACACACACACACACACACACACACACACACACACACACACACAATTATTGGCAGCCATGAATGCAGATGGCCAAATAGGCTTTTTAAAAACAGTGAGGCTCAGACATTAGCATTGTCACTGTGAATAAAACCGTCATGACACATCACATTTGTTAGTATAAGTTTCTGATGGTTTGTGTGTGTGTCTGCGTATGTGTGTTGTGTGTGTGTGTGTGTGTGTGTGTGTGTGTGTGTGTGTGTGTGTGTGTGTGTGTGTGCACGTGTTCATTCAAGGTGGGGCAGTTAGAAATAGTCTCTTCTTCGTGAATCATCACTAATGAAGGAGGGGTTCCACTGGGCAGGGTAGATGCATGAGTGGCGGGAGCCCGGCAGACCGGTGAACGGGTACAAGCCATTTCTTTCCAGGTCTGAGTTACGCAGCGCAGGCTGAGGGAGCAAGCCCAGAAAAAGAGAAGATTGATATGACATGTTTTTAACTGACAGTTTCCTCTCGTCTAAAATAGTGATTTATCAGTTGTATCCACACAAAAAACTGGACTTGAGCAAGAAAGAAAAATCTAGAAATAGTATAAAAAGTAAGAGGTGCATTATAAGTCTCCTTACAGAGTAGTAAATGTCAGTCATCTGTAGCAGGTTCTTGGTGCTACCGTTCTCTTGCATCTCTATGGTCTCTCTGCCCCACTCCATGGATATGCGGTTATTTTTGGGGAAGTCCGCATAAGGGGACATCTGCAGGTCTCCACTCTTGAAGATGATCTTATTGATGTCATTCTTATCTTTCCTGGGAGGTCAAACGTTTAAAAAGTTAATCCTGCGTTAAACCATCCAAACTGAGAAAATGTTGGAGTGTTTTTTTTCCCCGGTGATTTCAGTGAATTGATCCTTTATTTGAATATTTAACTCATCAACTTGAAATGCGGAGGAGGGAGGTAGATTACTGCATGTGTATCAAAAAAAATGTCTGTTTAATCTAACAAGTTGAAATAAATAGCAATACAAGGAAGGTGTTTTATGATAACAATGTCAGCAGTCTTACTTGCAGCAGGTAACGATGAGAGCGATGACCAGGATGAGGACCAGAACGCCCCCCGCAGGTGACACCACGACTGCAATAAGCTTGTAAACTGCAAAGAATTATAAAAATTAAAAGATCCCAATAGGAAATAATTGGCCTTTTTGTCAAATCGGATTAATATCGGTCCCGTAAGGTGTTTGTTTTTCTTTAATTTTTAAAAGTCACTTACAATTTCCACAGTTGAATCCTCCAAATCCAAACATGCACCTGGAGAGGGGAGACAGAATCTGCAGTGAGTATGTGACCTCTGTCAATATAACCTGACCGATACTGAGGAAAAAATAATAATAATATGAAGGCAAACTTACGGGACACAGGTGCCATTTTCCAGCTTGTAGCCATCCCCACATTCTGAAACAAAACATTTTGTTCAGTCCAATTACACAGCTTGGTATAAGAGGTTAAAAAGCCAACATTACTTGCTTATTTTTGATGTTCTTCATTTGGATTAGTTTCATCAAACAATGTTGAAAAAAAATGAAATTTAGAAGAATTGGCTAAGTATTCTGTTTTGGTCAGGAAGGACATTTGTTTTTTTTAAATAAAACATTGTATGAGACACCTGGTTCATTATTTTGTCTACTTTCGGTCATTTCTGAGTTTTGCATTAACAATAAGTAGCTGGATAGTTTTGTGTCTGAGCAGATACAAAGAGAGAGAAAGAGCTTACCTAGGCAGGACAAGTCATCAGGATCGTGTTTGTAGTATCCTTGAAGACACTGGCAGTGGGCTGTGCCGCTGCGGTCTGTGCAGGTGGAGCGCTCTGTATCACACTGGGTCTTCTGAGCCACACACAGACTCTCCCCTGGAACACAGTGTGGACAGAATTAACGACACGGGAATCTGATCCTAAAGTGGACGACTTGATAAGTCCAGGGCGTCAGAAAACACAAAACATTTGCTTCTTTGTTTCCCCAAATTCACTTTCAGGTTTCATCTCAAGAAGCGGTTAGAATTTATTAATCTACCATTTGGGTTCACCACAGCCATCCTACATAACACTACTACTGTATACGTTAGCTCATAGTAATCTTAATCAATATCATAGTATTTTATGGTACTGCACTGTTGTCCTTGGATGCTATTATAGGATTCCCTGTAGTATGAAGTTTGTGAAAGAAACCAGCTGCGTGATGTTTTGAAGTTTTAAAGCTTTATTTGTGTAATATTTTTACAAATGTATCATGGTACCTATCACATGGGATCATTTACAGCTACATTCTGCCATCTAGTGACTGTAAACATATCAGTTACTTTTGATAGCGACCCCTCAATCATGGTTACCTGAGGTTTAGTTGAAAAGAGTATTAAATTTGGTTTAAAAAAACAGAGATGGCCATGGCGATTACATTTACCGTGATAGGTGAGCTGGTGGTGCAGGACCATTCGGCAGTGGGCCATCGAGGAGCTGCAGTTGCTGAGAGACATCTGGATGCTGTTGTCGACTTCAGCCCTCGTCACATCAGTGGAGATGGAAAACATGTTGACAGCTGAGATATGAACCCCGTCCTCCTCTCTGTGGGTAGGAGATTAGAGGTCAGCGCATAGGTCTACACTGACAAAAATGTCCATGTATCATTTAGTCTTAAACATTTTGCAATCCTGACACATAAAAAAATCAGCTTTTTTCTCATATAACAATTTTTTTGCTTTTTTGAAAAATATATAGCACAAGAATACTGGAAAATTAAAGAAATTTAATGGTTTAGTGATTGCCAGAACTTACTTCTTACTCAGAGTTGAGCGGGTGTAACCCCGAAGGACTGACAACGATGCATTGAGCTGCAGCGAAGACAGGAAGAGAGTGTATATCAGATTTAAGACATAAAAGCCAAAGAGCGATTTTCTCAGAGGTTTAGAGAGAAGATTCAGTGCTGTGGACTCCCCCTCACCAGCTGAATAATCTCTCTCTGGATCTCATGTATGGTGGCGCTCTTGAAGATAACAGGGTCGTGTGGCGGTCTGTTGACACTGAAAGTTCCCAGAAATGTCTTGGCTATGGAGGTAAAAAAATCAGCATAGGGCCTTTGAGAAAACAATTTAAATAGAGAGATAATAATTAATAAATAAGTTTACATATACAGGTATCTTACCTCTGGTGCAGGTGCGTCCATCCTCAAGATCGAAGCCGAGCGGACATTCACAGCCGAAGGAGCCTCGTGTGTTCACACATCTGGAGCCAGGTGGGCAGGGGTCCTTCTCACATTCATCCACATCTGGACACACAGTACATAAAGGTGTTTAGGATAGTACATTTAAAAAGGTCCTTACTGAATCCATAAACCTCATATCTAACCTTAGCCCCCAGCACGATATGTCACTATAAAATATTTTCTGAAAACTTCAAGCTTGGCAGCAATGAAACACAAAATCTATGGTGTCCTGTATGTTCACAATGTTGTTATCAAACGGAGAGGAAGATGAGAGAAGCTCACCCTGGTTGCAGTTCGGTCCTGTCCATGCCTGCTGACAGTGACAGGTGTATTGGTCCCCTTTATAGCTGACACACATCCCTCCGTTCATACAAGGGTTTGACACACAGGTGTTTCCTTGAGTTCAGACAGGACAGCAGGCATTTTAGCATTAAACAGATGGAACCGAACCCTTAAAAAGTTAAGTGCCTGATTGTTCTCATGATGTCGGCTGTTTATAATGCAATTTTTTACACCTGATCTAATTTCAGTATTTTTCTATTTTTGCAATGGGTGTTCTCTTTTGCATTGTTCCTCATACTGCACTCATACAGTCGAAGAGAAACATCACTGCAGCATAACCAGCACCAGTGTCATTCATTTTAATATACATGTAACTTCACACAAAGGCAGCACTTGAAAATTCAAGGAAGCACATTCTGCAGTCTAGAAATTAGATCTCTAGTCTTTTGAAAAATCCTACATAATCCCAAATTCTTCATGATACATTTATACCCTATAATAGCCTAATGAAAGAAAAATATTTTATGGAAGTGCTGCATTTACATTCAGTTCTGTAACCACCAAAAATATCTTTTACTTGTAATATGGTATAATTTACAGTGTCTTGTCCGTCAGTATCTGGCTTCAATCATTGACTGACAGAGAACGTAAAAATCTTTAGTTCTGCTGTACTGAACACCTTCTGTTTGTTAGTCTTTGCCAGGTAATATTCTCTAAAATTCCTGCATACATTCATATATATTAATAAATGAATGTATTAGCTAGAATGATCAGCAGTGATCACCACAGCTAACAGAGGAAAACACAATGTGATTAACAAGACACACTGATGCCATGAAAACTGCACGTCAAAGATCACTTCCGGCAGTGAGAGAAGAGTGTGAACTCACTTGGTGGCGGTGGTGCCTTGGTGGGTTGGATGTCAGTGGGTGATGTTGTCACCACCAGCTCTGTGGTTCTCCTTTCTGTCTGTTGCCCAGGAGTGTAAAGAACCTCTGTACTCCCTGTTGGGGTGCTGTGGGTGTAGGTGGTGGTGACATACTGGTGATGAGGGGTTGTTACTCCTTGAGTGCGTGTGCTTGTTTCTATCTGCAGGGGCGTGACACTCGTGGGGTTAGCAATTACTGTTGAGGGCCCCTGGGTTTGGCTTGGTGACACACGGGGAGTCGGATGCACTGTAGTGGTCTGCAGGGCCGGGGTGGAAGCTGTGGTGGAGGGTGTAGTGTATGAGATGCTGGTCTCGCGTTTTAACTCTGAAGTTGAGCTGCTGGTGGTGCTGCTAAACCTGGAGGATGAGGTTGTGGGTAGAGGAGGGGTGTTGGTGGCGGTTGAGGCAGAGGCTCTGAAAGTGTCTTCTTCTGTCATCTGTGATCTTTTACAGAGAAAATGTATCAGTCAAGTCTCTCACAGACTCCAGACAAGAACTGCAAAGAGCATATAAGAACTGTTCTCTTCTTTACAACGATGGCTTGTTCAGCTCAGGATTGACATTACAACTTTACTGATCACTCAGCGTAGTGTAAGCTAAAGATAAAGCTAAAGAGAGGCAATAGAGCCTCTGATGGATGCTTAGAAACTCGCTGCACTGCTTTAAAGCTTTAATAGTTTTAATGTTTTCGAATGTAAAACATATTTAAAAAATAATATTACATAGCAATACTGACAAATCCAACTCTTTCCTTTAACTATATATTCAATCATTAATGAAGCACAAGGATGGATATATAGTACAATATACCTTTCTTTATCAGGATCAGATGTTGTGGTGAGAAAGATCTCTGTAACCGGCACTTGAGTGTATGTCAGGGAGTCATCCGGTTCAGATGTATTGTTACTGACTGTAGGGGGTGCTGTGGTCAGACCCAGGTTCATGTTATCCTCTCCGGTGTGGGAGGACAGCCCCTCTGTGCTCCCCTGGTTCTGAGTGCTGGAGCTGTGACCTGCTGTAGAGGACTCAGTGGACACATCAGCATTAGAGCCTGACTCCAGGTCTGTCCCTGAGACGTTGGTAGAACCTCCTGTGGCTGAGGTGACAGGAGGTGAAATAGAAACCAACACCTCAGATTGGTCAGTGCTGAGCTCTGTCACTTTGAGAGGTGGTGTCGAGTCAGAGGTCTCCTCAGACGCTGAGGTATGTTGGTGCTGGGTGGCATTAGGCAGTCCAGTCAAACTCTGGGTTCCTCTAGACCCCCCTGGGCTTCCAGTCTCTGAAAACATGGGGGTTATGTGCTGGTCTGTTGTGCCCCTGCTGTCAGTCCTCATGGAGAGGGCACTGTGGGTATAGTCCTCAGTCTCTGTACCACTGGTAGACGGGGGCTGATGGGAGTTGGAATCCTCTGTAAATGCAGAGGAGGTGCTGTTGCTGAAGGAGGAGGTGACAGACAACAGGGTCCTCTCCCCGGCTCGGCTGACGGTGGTGGAAGTGTAAGTGCTGTCGGTGTGAACGGCTGTCTGTGACACCAAGGCCGTCGAGTTGCCCAGCCACAGAGCGCTGTCTGGGCCGTCCTGGGGCAGGCTGGCGTCCTCCGTCGACATCCAGGACCTGGCCTCCCAGGGCATGGCACTGGAGACGTCTGGCACCTGGTCTGTGTTAACATTGTCCTTCCAGTCCATGCTGCTACTGCTGCTGCTGCTGCTGCTGCTCCTGCTGCCGCTGCTGCCGCTGGTGCCGCTGGTGCTGCTGTCAGTGCTGCTGCCGCCGCTGCTGCTGCTGCTGCTGGTGCCGCTGTCAGTGCTGCCGCTGGTGCCGCTGGTGCTGCTGTCAGTGCTGTTGCCGCCGCCGCCGCCGCCGCTGGTGCTGGTGCCGCTGGTGCTGCTGTCAGTGCTGCTGCCGCCGCCGCTGCTGCTGCTGCTGCTGCTGGTGCCGCTGGTGACGCTGGTGCCGCTGGTGCCGCTGGTGCTGCTGTCAGTGGTGCTGCTGCCGCTGGTGCCGCTGGTGCTGCTGTCAGTGGTGCTGCTGCCGCCGCTGCTGCTGCCGCTGGTGCCGCTGTCAGTGCTGCTGCCGCCGCTGCTGCTGCTGCTGCTGCTGCTGCTGCTGCTTCTGCTGCCGCTGGTGCCGCTGTCAGTGCTGCTGCTGCTGCTGCTGCTGCTGCTACTGCTGCTGCTACTGCTGCTGCTGCTGCTGCTGCTGCTGCTGCTGCTACTGCTGCTGCTGCTAGTGCTGCTGGTACTGCTGTCACTGCTTCCGCTGCTGCTGCTGCTGCTGCTAGTGCTGCTGGTACTGCTGTCACTGCTTCCGCTGCTGCTGCTGCTGCTGCTAGTGCTGCTGATACTGCTGTCACTGCTTTAGCTGCTGCTGCTGCTGCTGGTGCCGCTGTCAGTGCTGCTGCTGCTGCTACTGCTGCTGCTGCTGCTACTGCTGCTGCTGCTGCTGCTGCTGCTGTTACTGCTGCTGTTGCTGCTGCTGCTGCTATTGCTGCTGCTACTGCTGCTGCTACTGCTGCTGCTACTGCTGCTGCTGCTGCTGCTAGTGCTGCTGGTACTGCTGTCACTGCTTCGCTGCTGCTGCTGCTACTGCTGCTGCTGCTGCTACTGCTGCTGCTGCTGCTACTGCTGCTGCTGCTGCTACTGCTGCTGCTGCTGCTGCTGCTACTGCTGCTGCTGCTGCTACTGCTGCTGCTGCTGCTGCTGCTGCTACTGCTGCTGCTGCTGCTGCTGCTGCTACTGCTGCTGCTGCTGCTACTGCTGCTGCTGCTGCTACTGCTGCTGCTGCTGCTACTGCTGCTGCTGCTGCTGCTACTGCTGCTGCTGCTGCTACTGCTGCTGCTGCTGCTGCTACTGCTGCTGCTGCTGCTACTGCTGCTGCTGCTGCTGCTGCTGCTGCTACTGCTGCTGCTGCTGCTACTGCTGCTGCTGCTGCTACTGCTGCTGCTGCTGCTACTGCTGCTGCTGCTGCTGCTGCTACTGCTGCTGCTGCTGCTACTGCTGCTGCTGCTGCTGCTACTGCTGCTGCTGCTGCTACTGCTGCTGCTGCTGCTGCTGCTGCTGCTGCTACTGCTGCTGCTGCTGCTACTGCTGCTGCTGCTGCTACTGCTGCTGCTGCTGCTGCTGCTACTGCTGCTGCTGCTGCTACTGCTGCTGCTGCTGCTACTGCTGCTGCTGCTGCTGCTGCTGCTACTGCTGCTGCTGCTGCTGCTGCTGCTGCTACTGCTGCTGCTGCTGCTACTGCTGCTGCTGCTGCTGCTACTGCTGCTGCTGCTGCTACTGCTGCTGCTGCTGCTGCTGCTGCTACTGCTGCTGCTGCTGCTACTGCTGCTGCTGCTGCTGCTGCTACTGCTGCTGCTGCTGCTGCTACTGCTGCTGCTGCTGCTACTGCTGCTGCTGCTGCTACTGCTGCTGCTGCTGCTACTGCTGCTGCTGCTGCTGCTACTGCTGCTGCTACTGCTGCTGCTGCTGCTGCTGCTGCTACTGCTGCTGCTGCTGCTGCTGCTGCTGCTGCTACTGCTGCTGCTGCTGCTGCTACTGCTGCTGCTGCTGCTACTGCTGCTGCTGCTGCTGCTACTGCTGCTGCTGCTGCTACTGCTGCTGCTGCTGCTGCTACTGCTGCTGCTGCTGCTGCTGCTACTGCTGCTGCTGCTGCTACTGCTGCTGCTGCTGCTACTGCTGCTGCTGCTGCTGCTAGTGCTGCTGGTACTGCTGTCACTGCTTCGCTGCTGCTGCTGCTACTGCTGCTGCTGCTGCTGCTGCTGCTGCTGCTACTGCTGCTGCTGCTGCTACTGCTGCTGCTGCTGCTACTGCTGCTGCTGCTGCTACTGCTGCTGCTGCTGCTGCTACTGCTGCTGCTGCTGCTACTGCTGCTGCTGCTGCTACTGCTGCTGCTGCTGCTGCTGCTACTGCTGCTGCTGCTGCTACTGCTGCTGCTGCTGCTGCTGCTGCTGCTGCTACTGCTGCTGCTGCTGCTACTGCTGCTGCTGCTGCTACTGCTGCTGCTGCTGCTACTGCTGCTGCTGCTGCTGCTGCTACTGCTGCTGCTGCTGCTGCTACTGCTGCTGCTGCTGCTACTGCTGCTGCTGCTGCTACTGCTGCTGCTGCTGCTACTGCTGCTGCTGCTGCTACTGCTGCTGCTGCTGCTACTGCTGCTGCTGCTGCTACTGCTGCTGCTGCTGCTACTGCTGCTGCTGCTGCTACTGCTGCTGCTGCTGCTACTGCTGCTGCTGCTGCTGCTACTGCTGCTGCTGCTGCTACTGCTGCTGCTGCTGCTGCTACTGCTGCTGCTGCTGCTACTGCTGCTGCTGCTGCTGCTACTGCTGCTGCTGCTGCTGCTAGTGCTGCTGGTATTTAGCTTTCTCAAATTACTTGAAATTAAAATTAAAAGTCAGCATATTGTACTTCACTCCCACTATCCTGTTGCCACCAGAGGGTGCTCACCACGCTGCGTCTGTGCCTGTTCAGCCTACAGAAACAGGAAGATGCTGTGAGAAGTGCTGCAGCTTGCTGCAGGGGCAATAATTTTGGGTGGAGAACAACTGGCAGTCAGCCTCGTCTACTCTCACAAAGGCTTTAAGTCCTAAATATGGCGGTGACGGTCCACTGTTGCGAACCAGCCATTTCCTTCCTAAAGCTGAGTGAGCACAAGGCACTGGCAGAAAACAGTCACCATGGATCTGAGCATCATTTCATGTTCATTGTCCGTGTGAATTTTTTTTTTTAGTCTGGTACAAAATATTTTGTTAAGCCATAAAAACTACCCTCACATTACCAGGATTGAAATTTCAAGAAAAGAATGCTGCAATAGAGTAGATTGTTGTTTTAGATATATTTCAGTATTTTGCCTTTGAGGTTTGACAGTTGAGATAAACAATGATCGTGGCAAGATAGCAAGATAAATCTGGGGATGTTGCAATGAAATTCTAATAATCTTAGGCAATCAGAATTCCCAGAAATTGTTTTTAATTCAATACTTTAAAGATGCGATAATACATTTTTGTTCACTTGGGGTGAGAGGAGCAGGCTGAAAAAACAACGCTGACATATTTTCACTTGTTAAGTTCATTATGGTGAATGTCTTAGCATACTGTTGCCAATTTAGAAATCCAACTGATATGGGGGTAGCATTAGCTTCATTTGGAGTCATGTTTATGGCTGTATGACGAATTAAAGCACAATATCTACTCTTCTTTTAGCCCTTTTTTGGTGTCCACCAAATCCTTAGTACATGATCTGGCTTTTTAGCTGCTAAACGTTGCACTATTTTTATAAGCTAGTTGCTGACTTTGACTGTTTATTGTTTGGTGCAGTAGCTGTAGTAGTCCAGCAGAAGCATTCAGAGAGTTTATCTAACTTTCTGTTGACAGCAGGCTTCAACTTGGAACAAGTTTGGTGAGAACGGTGAGAGAGAATCAACGGTAAAACTGTGGCAGTAGAACCAAAACAATGAGCTGAAAGATGCTAAAACTCTGTGGAGCTGAGGGGAACTGCAGAGTTGTGTGATAATTACCTGTGGGTTCATCAACACAGTCAAGCCATTTCAAATTAAACATGGTCATATGATGCGTTGTTGACATGAAGATAATACTAGGTGTAGCTTTAAATTCCATAACTAGGGAGCATCCAACGGGAGAAGTCTTAAGGCATCAAGTGTATGTGAGTAAAAATGTCAGCCGGGCAGTAAGTATGCGTGTGTGAGGTCTTCAGGTTTCTCTCTGCTGGATGCTGAGCTGTCTGATGGCCTGATATCTGGATGGTCTCCAGCAGCCCAGGACTGGGACAGCAGCACTCTGTGGATGAGCGTCAGTGCTGGACAGCATCCTGACAGCCAAAACACAGCGACCAGGAGCCACCATCCAAAACCAATGGAGAGAAGAGTTCAACTGCATAACAGCCTGTCCACTGGGAGACTATGGGGAGAAAAGGATCACTATTTTTCTGTCTCACTTCCTGTGCATGTGTCTCTCTCATTATTTCATTTTCTCTCTCTGGATCCAGTCTGGGCAACAAAACTCAGACTGGAACGTAGTATTGGCAACAAGTGAAGGACACTCCCAGATTCTCTGCTGTTTATCGCTCAGCTCTCAAATGTTGACACAGTTGTCACTGCGGTTTTTTTTCACATCTGTTATACTTCAGAAACACTGTGGTTTCCATATTAATTTGGGTATATGCAGTATGTTCATCACGTTAATGATGGGTGATAGTATGACGTGGCAGTGTTGTGAATAGATCGCCTGATATTTGAATGCCAACAGGCCTAATGGGATATTTGTGGCTGAGGACTTTTACTAAAGTCAGTTACCAAATGTTGTTAAGTTTGCGGGTTTGCCGCCACATGGCTGAGATCTGAATACTTCGATTGGGATAGGAAAGGTGAATTAGGGTGAAATCTGGGTGAGGAAGGTGAATAATTTCCACCTATCAACAAACCATTTGACCCTCACATTGTTTCAATGAACCTCTGCTGGGAAGCTCCCATTATGACAGTGTGTAACTGTATGAATCAAGCATGGTGTTGATGGAAATTACTGAAATCCTGCCAAGCCCACAGCCCAACAAAAAACATTTAAAAAGACATCTTCATAATGTCCAGCTGCCTGCCTCAAAGAAAATAAGTTAATGCCAACATCACTGTTAGACTTGTCAGTTTAGACTGTTCCTTAAATATATACCACAGGTCACAAGTTTTTTTTAGAACATCCCTATTTTAGAGTTTCTATTGAAATTTAAGCTGTTCAACTCCAGTGAATAACCTTAACTGTGAAAAGGTAAAAAGCTAAATCGTAGGTAAATCACACCAGCCACAAAACCCATCAACATGTTGACGTCCCAAACGATGAGGACTCAGTAATCATTACATTAGTGACAGGCATTATGGTTGGTGTGATCCCATTGCGAGATGGTCTGGTTTTACCTATTGTCTTTAGAACGGACAAGAATGATTGAAAACTAGGATACAGCCAGGGGCATAAAGTGGTGGGGGTGGGTGGGGTGGTGGGGGGCAATGGCCCCTTTCCTACTCCCAACCCCAACACTTCCGGCACTCCGTCTCAGACCGCAACCATCTTCGTTCTTGGCCTTCTTATTGATCTAAACTACAGACCTGTAAAGTTTTGTGAAACTCTTGCATGGTTTTGATGCTACAGTGGTGACAATATCTCTCTACACCAGACAGACCGACAGGCATAGAAACACCAGCAAGTTTACTCAAAACCACATCTGTTGCAGTTCCTGCTACAGTAGGTTTTTCCTGACTACACTAGGATGCAAATTTCAGTAAGTATTTGAAAAATGGGTTTAAAATGGGTGTTTTAAAACTTTTGGCTTTTGAAACTTTAAAACACGCATGGCATGCATTAATCCAACAGAAACCACATTTTTCAAATGTATAGTCTAAAAAAAGCACAAAATTGAAGAAAATATGGCAGCATATCTACTGTGGTGCAGCATGTAGTAAGTTTATCGTTTTTCCTCGAAGACAAGCAGCATCAAAAGGTCTGAATTACAAAACTAATCACAGTAGCAGTACAGTACATTACAGTAGTGAAAATGGCAATGGTGCATTAATGATGAGGGGAGAATTTCATTTTTGCTAATTCAGGGCTATAAGAGGCAATGGTGTAGACTGGACAGCAAAACTGTCCCAAAAATTCTACAAAAACCTAGGGACAAAGACTATTTGAGGGACAAAGTCACTCACCACATGACCACAATGACTCTCTTAAAAGATACATCATCAGTTAAAGCTCTTTATTCCTCTGAGGCTTTCTCTTTAATTGCTTCAAGCCTTAACTCCTATTGTGTGCGAATGTTTTGAGACGCATTCTCCCAAGACCACAGAGAATACTTGTGAATATGGCTCCTACCTCAAACGACAAAGGGTTTTCCTCTTATAGCTTGATGGTTGTTACTGGCCGCTGTTCACAGGGAACTTGGCCTGTTATCCCATTCGTAGCTCGTGATGGGAGTCGTGATGGGAAAAGGTGTGTGTGGTTTGGATGTGGTTTTTATTTTATCTTTTTTTATGAGTGACATCTCTATCAACTGATAGCATCAAAGTCCCTCTCAAACATGTCTGCTTCTCTTCATGTGCTTCCCTTTTCTTTGTGAATAGGTGTGTATAAATATATATATATATATATATATATATATATATATATATATATATATATATATAAAATTATAAAGAAAGGATCAGGTTTTTTACTTGGACTCAGCTCATCAGTGGACTCTACTAAACTCTACTGTCCCACATGCTGTACATGTACCAAGATACTCTAATCATGTAACACTGCTTTCTTTGAAAATCAGAGGTTTATCCAACGGATGCAAGGTTCCATACACCTTGTCAACACCTGAATGAGCTGGTGAACAACCATCGAGACTCTCTGCGGAAAAAGCCACACCTCAGCTCAGAAAGAAAACCAGCAAAAGTTTTCCGTGAGATTTGATATTTAGATTAGAAACGATTGGAGTGAAAGATCCGTGAGTTCATTGGTTAGTTGAAAAACTGCCGAACCACAATTATTGGAAAAGTTAGGACATTAGCTGTAATTGTCAGGCCTCTGTCAGTTTGACTTGGAGGGAAATTCTTTGTGTCAAATATCTGAGTAAACCATTGTACATTGGGCTTATTCTACGCTATATCAGAACATACAGTGTGAGCCTTAAAACCCCTTTTACACTAAAGTAGAAACAGTAAGGCAAAAAAAAAAGAATCACTTGTGAGAAATTATTTTGATAAAAAAAAATTAATCTCTTAAGTATTTCTTTAAAGCACAAATGCCTAAAAGTCACTTGCTCCAACTCCCCAAATGTAAATATCTGTTTATCATCTGCTCCTCAGTATGAAATTAAACTGAGCACTTGCGGGGTCATGAACTGCTGAGCGGAGAAATAAATCATTCTGAATACGTCAAACTTAGATTTGGAAAACAGTGATTTGCATTTTTTTTTTTCACCATTACCAACAATTTGTAGACAATGCAATGAATGAACTAATAACTCAGGAAATCTCTAATCCAGATAATGGTTAGTTACAGTCCTATAATGAAGCAGACGACACTAAAAGAGAAATGCACTTGTTTCCTGGCTCCGTGTCTAGGATGCATATCATGTGCTTGTATTTTGGCAAACAAGTCTCCGGCGGAGGAGCCGAACTTTCTTGTCTTTTTTGTTCAGCTTTTGTCATTAATAACTCAGGCAGTTGCCCAAAGGGGGAAATCTCCGCTTCGGACGTGCAAAAAACACTTTTACCCGCTTTCCCCTGCACAAGACGCCGAGAAACCTCCGACTCGCAGTCGCGGCCGAGCTTCGCCGCCGTTATCTCTTGTTCGCGTCCCCCTTGGCTGCGGATCAGCGCGACGGTGCGAGGATGAAAAGTTGAGCCTTTGCAAGGGAAAGGCGCTCTCATGCGGGGGGGGGACACCGCACAAGTTTACCCCGCATCAGACGCCGAAAACCCGGACGCACACGCCTCGTCTATAAGGTTACACTTGCCACCGCAGGCCTCGGTGACAGGGATCTTACCGAAGCTCCCGACGGTGGCAGCGTGTGTCTCGGCGGCGTGTGTGAGCAGGAGGTTCCTCTGTGATGGTGATAAACTCTCGCTGTCGTACGAAGTCGAGGTCCGGTTGTTTTCCGCGTCGCCGGCTTCCCCCGCGGGGGTCGGAGGATAAAATCCCGCCGTCGCCGGGTCCGAGCTGTTGCTGCCGGGGGTCCCTGCCCCGAGGGGCCCCGGCAGACCGAGCAGCAGCAGGAGGACCGACAGAGTCAACCCGAGGACGCGATTCAAAAACCACGTTTCCATGATTTTTTGTTTTTTTTGTTTTTTTCAAGACCCCCGAACGGCCGCCGATGGTTTCCGTAAAGTCGAGTGTGCACCGGGGGGTAGTCCCGGGGACACCATGGGAGGGGCGCTGGGGCTTTTAGCGAAGTTTCCGAAAAATGAGATGAATCGCGGTAGAGGTCCGGGAGGCAGAGCCGCTGCTCGGACGGCGCGGAGCGGAAGATAACGGAGGCGAGACAGCAGCCTGTTATCACAGCGCCGGGGCCCGGGCTCCTCCTCCTCCTCCTCCTGCCCACACACAAGCCCGGAGGCACCGCCGCTCGGCCCAGTCGCCTCCTTTGCTGCCTTCAGGTGTTGTCGGGAGGTCCAGTCGTTAAAAAAAAAGTGGAAACGTCCCTTTTACAGGCCGACGGAGGCCGACGGGGGGCCGACGGTCCGAAGCCCTCAACCCGCCGGACGGGTCGAACCATCCCCGGCGCCGCTTCTCTGACCGACCCCGTCCGCCCTGGGTCACAGGGCAGGTCGTCATCAACAAGAAAATACTAATACGATGAGATATCTTACACCTGATTAAAAAAAAAAAAAAAAAAATCCGTCAAGAGGTCGAGGATTTCAGGTCAAAAAAGCAAATTATGACTTAACTCATGATCATCATGAAGGGATCATGTCCTATGGAACAAGTCCTTTATATTAAAACTTACATAATATATGTCAATATAATAAGGATAAGGATTTGTATGTTCAGTTATTCCTATCTTTTGTTTTTCTGCTTGGGAATGGATTTCCACCAGGGGATAGACTTGTTTAAACAGATGAAGGTAGAAAAGGGAAGTAACAAGTAGCCCCTGAATCCTTATAACGCTTGAAAAAGAGAGCTGTGTTTAGGATATGGGCTATATAGTTCTACACTATGTAAATGTTTTCAAGTCACACGTCAAACATTAAACCACAGGAAGTCCTGCTAAAGTCCTGCGAGAAATTAAGCTGAACAAATCAGCAAAGCTCATCAATATTCGCGTCAGATTCATGAAACTTGCAGCATCTGGGGAAAACTAGTTAAATATAGGTAGCCTGTCATTTAAACAATTAATAGTTATACATAAAACCAATTAATGCAAAGAAATAATGCATCATTTTGAAAAACACATCTACGACACATTCCACTAGCAAAGCATCCCTCATATGTGTCAGTGAGTCGAGGTGTAAGGATTTGGGCAGGAGCCAGGCTGATCTAGATATACAGTGGATATACAATAGTGTTGTGTGCTCAGTGGACCAGTGAGATATCAGGAAGAAAAGGTGCCGAGGTGAAATTTATGGATGGCATGAGAGAGACATCATTTACTGGCTGACAAAACGACTGTTTTATTCAAGCCACCACACCTGACCTGAAGTATAAATATTAGTTTTACAAGCAATCTGGAGGTTTATCTCCAGGATGGTTATGAATAGACCAACAGCTCCAGTGCAGAGAACTATTTCATGCTGAAACTGTTATCTCATGCTGATCCTGTCATCTAGAAACCGATTGACATGGAAAAACATGACATGGCGGGTTGTTACTCTGACAACAAAATGCTAAGAGGAAGTGGTTTTCACAGCTCCACTGTTAAGCTGTAAGAGCAGTGACTCTTAAATAACATGACAAATGCAGTTCACCTGCAACATGATCCTACAATACATATTTATAAAATATATTTGGTATGTGTTTTAAAACAAATGAAATACTCTCTTCAAAATTACTTCTAAATCCTTCTTCCTTCTTGTAGTTGAATATCTCAGTAAAAAAGGATTTTCTTAACAAATACTAATTAAGAGATTGTGATTCTCAGTCAAAGTTAAAGCCATAAAGTATATTAAGAAAAAGTGGACTATTTATACTTTTAATTCAGTTTACTCTTAAGAAAGAAAAAAAAAATCAAATTCAGTCCCCAGACACGTCTCTCATTCTTTCACACAAATACACACTGTGCAACCTTTGAAAAAGGTAAGATTTCCTCCAACCACCACAAGACAATGACTTGAGCTGCTCACTGAATGTCTCTGATCCAACAAATGTGTGGGCAGAATGTGGCCCATAGGGCAACATGAAACACGGTCTGAGGCAGAAAATGTAGTTTCAGGCCGTAAGCTGAGTTATGTAATCGAGGCGTTTTATTAATTCAGTCAGTGGAGGGGTGGTTGCACCATCTCGTCGGCCCTGATGAATGAGGATTGGTGATAGCGGTGACGAGAGGCAAAGTCACCATTTTCCTCTGTCAGCTGCCTGGTTTTCAGCCCAACCCCGGACAGAGAAGGTGTCACTATAATCTCATTCTGGAAGGATCCTTTCCCCCTGAAGTGAAATGGTATGGACAAATAGGTTTCGGGTTAGAGTGTGAAATGGGCGATTACTATATTACTGGAAAAAAAACAAAACTAAATATTTATAGGCCAATTTTTTTATCTTATGTTTTATGACTTTGAAATAAAATAGATTATTTTACTCTCAGTCTGTACGTTAAGATTTATCTGAGCAGATAAATCAAAATCTGTCACTCACTCATTCTTGTGAACTGATTCCTGACTGACCGCTTTGTAACAAAACAATCATACCATACCTGCAAATGCTGCTCAATGCTGATTTGAGCCAAGTGAAAAAGCTGAATCGAGCTGCAATTCCTGCAAATAAATCAAGAGCTGTTTATTTTTTGTCCTGAGGAAAATAGCTGGGTGAGTTACATAAATACTTGCTGCTGAAAATACTGAATGTATTATAAGAATTATAACTTTGAATTTACTGTAAAAAAACATCCATATTGTGTATATCTTTTAATCTGTAATATAGAAAGAAAGTGTTACAGAGTGAGTGAGACCCAGCATATCATTTGCCACCTTTGCAACAAGTGGTTAACACTTGCAGCTTTTATGCTCAGAAATGTCATGAGTCAGATAGCTAAGGCATGTTGTAATGTGACGAGTTTATTGCAGATGCAGGGCGTCCCATCCAGCTATTCTAAAAATCCTAAATCACAACAGCTGCCAGCCTGCCAGGCAAAGAGACCACAAATGAAACTCCCAGCAATCTGTCCAAGTATGATACCAGATCACATAATGTCCAAAGCTACATACTTAAAATGGAAAATTGCACAAGGATGTCTTTTGCTAGACATAATGGCATAATTTAAATAAAAAATATACAGGAATCTTGCTTCAGGTTATCTAGGGCATTACTTGTAAACCACTCAGAAAAGGCCTAAAGTTACACATATTTATGGAATGACATTTTAAGTGCACCACAAAAATAACACATCCAACAAAAAGAAATTTTCATCCTTCCAGCAGACAACAGAATGATTATGTAAATATTAAAAACAAAACAAGTTTATTGAAATATGTAAAATCAGCATATAATTTAAAAAATAATTAATGACAATGAAGTGTATCTGGTAACAAATGAACAGAAAATCAGACCTAACTACCAAACAGGGATCAAAAATTGGTTACTCACTAAAGGCCTTTCTGACTCCAAGCAAGGAACATTATAAGTCTAGCTATTTTTGCAGTTTGTTAATATCATGAAAATGAAAAAAAAATTGCCTTCTTATCTGAAGTAGCACTGTAGTGACAGCTTGTTCTAATTTCTCATTTCAATACAAATGCAAGCCCACACAACACAGACTACTTTGCAGTTATATGCAACTGGAACAAGAGTATACACAATACGGACCCTGGTTTATTTAATTTAACTGATCACTAAAAAAATGAAGTGAGGCAGTCACCTGTAGGGAGTCCAGGACTTGTTTTCCCAATGTAGAGGAAGAGCAGCAAGGCCATGACTATGTTTGCTAAGGCATAAACCCACTGGATAACAAACATGATCAGTACTGAGCCCAATGCCTGAAAGAAAACAAATGATTAAGTATATTTACATTAAGCTCTGTACATACAGTACTATCTGAAAATATTCCCTGAGAAAATAAAGAAATAACGTACAGTAGGCAAAATATAACCTACCCCGATGAGAGCAATCCAGTGGTTACAGAAGTTTGCATGGAATGAATTCTGCATGGGTTTGATTTCAAAGAACTGGTTTTCTGTTTTACCTGCAGCACCTGAAAGTTTTAATACAATGTCAGGTCACCAAACATTTCTGTGTAGTCTAGTTTAATGTTACATGGGCAAAGCTCATCACCTGTGCTTTGATTGTGAGGGTCAGTAGAATCCTGTTCAACATGATATATTTTTGCACAGCATTTGACTTGTGGCTCTTCCTCAGCCTTGAGCACCTTGCTTCCACACTGACTCTTATCTTCCTCATATGGTGGAGCTGAACTCATCTCGTCCTCACTCTCCTCTGAGAACATATTGCTGTTCAGGTCCAAACCAAAGCTGTCCATCAGCTTCTGCTTAGCTTTGGCCTTCCTGCCCCTGCCTCGGCTGCTCTGCACCTGCATGGAGGTGGTCCTCTTGGCGTCAACATTTGAGACGGGTGGAAAGATCTGATCCATGTCCTTGGTGAACTCTAATAAAGTGCCTTTACTCTGTGGACTCTCACCTCCACTCCCATAGTTTGGGAAAGGGGTTTCAATGAGCAGCCCGGAGCTCTGCCTGGTGGACCTGCGCTGGTTTCTTCTGGCTAGAAGGAGGATGTCCCTCTTCTCTTTAGTCTGCAGCCGGAAGGTCATGGCCACACAGAAGTAGGAGTAGTCAATGAAGCTGTAGGTGAGCATGAAGTTGATGGTGACAATGGGAGCTAGGACATTGACCTGCCCGATGAAAATGAAGGCCATGGTCAGCAGGCTGGTCAGACAGATGGCAGCGACAGGTGTCCTGTTGGGGCCGTTCTGTGAGAGAGGGAGTGAGCACCACAATGCGGTTAGTGACAGCTGCACAACACAAGAAACTGTATGTAAAATTACACCTGCCTTTTGGGCTAAAAGTCACCAGAATTATGCTGCACAGTGGGAAAAATTTCCCATTCCGCCTGACTGAGAACGTGTAGATTCACAACTTCAATCTTTTGCCCAAATAAATGACTTATGGACACTGGGGAGAAACACCCACCTACAGGAAGTGATTAAATAAAACTGAACTTAAAGTTAAATTTTGGTAAAACAAAACCAAACAAGCAAAAAGTTAGGACTACATCGCACTACATCGATGTTCACTACATCGCAAACCTCAAGTTTTTTCATTAAAATGAAACTGAGTAAAGAATTCCACAAAATCTTCTCATGACTTCATCTGGCCCTTTGTTGGTCAGGAGCCATGCTCAGCCATTACTCACACATGCTAACCTGACACTGCATGGCCCATGAGAGAGTCAGCCTCATTGTCAGTATTGATGCCTTTTTCTCCATTAAAAGTGTCTACCTCATTACCTTTAAGTAAATTTAATATGTATTTTCTACTCCACTGTAGGAGTAAATTGGTTTGTAGTTAGACCTCAGGAGAGTTTAATGTCCGGTATACGTTCCAGGAAGAAAAAAAGAATTGAATGAATTGAATCTGATGATCTAAAAAAAAATCCTTAAATGTGGGTGGAACAAAAGTTCAAACGGGAGGACAAAAATAATGCCCAAACAAAAATCCCTTTCTCAAGATAGAAAATTTGTCTGGTCATGTGGTTTGGTAATCTGCTTTCTTTCACTTCCCAGGTCCTATCATCCCTTTTCCCAGTTCAAGGAGCGCTGCTGTGTGCATGGCGGGCCTCCAGAGCATACAGCGGAGGAGGGCCCTGCCCGTCGCCCTTCCTGCGTTTGTTCTGATGCTTTGATTTGGGCCAAGATGTCTAGGGCCCCATTCCAGCCCACTGAGAGAGGTCAGACACTGCTGCCATCCAGGGCAGTCTAAGGAAATCTGGGGTGGACGAGGTCAGGACGTTAACGTGACATTGTGTGTGTAGCTGTAGTGAGCCGTAACTTTTTGCTATAATGCAGTCTGTCCACTCACTTATATGAGTAGGTCAGCCATCACATCCCCCTATATATTCAGCTTGGGCAGACTTATTAGGTTACAGCACACCACGTACTGCTGTTAATCAGACAATATTACTACTTCAAACTTTACATTACTCATGCTAATATTTTTTTTACTTCATAATAAGTCAAATATGCAATTGTTTAAAGACGTAGTTCAGTTCTCTGGGATTTTTTTTTCTGATTTAGATAATTCCATATATGCCCTTTTTATGCCTGAGTGTAGTGACATTTTATTTTAGCTCAATTCATGAATGCTTATATTATCACTTAGTAGATCCTCTCTAAAGCAGGGAAATATATATATATATATATGTATTTTGTGTGTGTGTGTAACAGATGGGTATATAAACCTATATCTACCTATCTTTTATAGTTAATCAGATAGAGATGTTGGTGAAGAGCAAGTAATTACTTTGCATGTAAGTGAACTCATTGACGCATAAACACAAACACACTGAAATATCTGCTATTACATCATGGTGAGTCTAGCTAATATTTTTAGTATACGGTCAATGTAAGTGCAGACCCCTTTTCCCAGGAAGGCCAAAGCAGGGATGACCCTCTCTTGGGCGATGCACTGGAGGATCCTGGGTGCTCCATACAGCCCCCCCATGCAGGAAGCCAGGGAGGAGATGTAGAGGCCCAGCAGAAAAAGGAAGCCCACCAAGGAGACCTGGAGGAAGAAGGAAAACAAACAGAGGGTGGAAGAGGATGAGGTGGGGTTGAGAGCTCACAACAGCTACACCCAGTTCAGTTCCTCTGTAGCCAGGTCATTATGAAAACAATGAGAACTAACCACTGATGGAGAAGTCAAGTGATTGGTTAAAATCGTTTTAATGCGAGGTTGAAGGAAACGGGTTACTATTAATAACAGATTTAACACAGTTTTGCAGTAATACTTCACTGACTGCACAAACTAGACACATATCATATGACGACAACTCGTCAGTAGCTTCATATGAAGCTGAAGTTCTTGTGGCTGTTTTTAGAACAACCACCAACTGAGGTTCATGTTGTTCAGTTCATTTAAACAAGAAAAAACACAAATTCATCTCGCAGTTTGGGACCTGATTCAGACAACTTACTGTAGCTGCTTCAGAAATTTCAGTGATCATCTCTTCACCAGAGCACAATAAATTCACTCCCACTTTTAATGGCAAAAAACTCTGCCAACTGTTTGTTTGTTATGGTATGTGTCCCTAACTTTAGTTCTACTCTAAGTGTTGATCAAATATAGATCAAATATTGAACCTTCATTTGACAAAAAGTATGTGCATAGTATGTAAAAACGTGTGCATACTTTTAAATGAATAGTTTGAGCATTAGTTTCGAATCAGTAGTTTCATTTTTGCCTTAGTATGCTTTGACTCAAGTATTAAACTTCACAGCATTAAAGTCATATTCAAAATAAACAGTCAGACAGAATAAAATTATAAACTGAGGCTAGAGTGAGAGGTAAGTCAAAGAGACAGGACAAAAGTAAGTGGATGTCGTCCAATTCAAATTTGGCACATCTGAGCACATTGAAAAGACTGCTGGTGAAGTAGGCTACGACCGTCTATACACAATCACTAATGCATCTTCATATTTTATCCAATTATTGCTTCAGTTTGTTTACAATATGCACTTTCATTTTTTATTTTTTTTATTTTACCCTTTATTAATCATGTACTCATTTTACTGCTACATAGGTAAGAAGTAAAGGAAATACTCTGGCATACTTACAAGAATACAGATATATTGATGAGAAATGCTTCATTATAAGCAGTCAGAAGGTTTTGTGCCTCATTGTGCTTGAACACGACAATAAATATTTTTTCATTGCAGCATTTTCTTGAAAAGTACTTGAGGAAAATGCAAATTATAAGTATTTCCATGTGAAAGGAAAAATAAATGCTAAGTGTCCCACATCTCAACCATTTAAAAAGTACATGCAGTCAGAGCTGGGACTAACCACACCACATCAGCAAAGTGAGCCATCATGGGGAATTCCCTCTGCTCAAGCCTTCTGCTGGCGGGCCTCTCTCGTTGGGTAGGATGGAAGTTTACCTTTTCTGCTATCAAGAAGTCATAGCGCAGAGCTTCTCTGGTGCAGATGGCCCCCAGGAGGAAGACAAAGACCAGATACAGGAACCACCTGTGGGTCACCAACAGTACACTATTTGGAATTATTAACAACGGTTCCCTTCACACTATTAATAGGAAACGTGTGTCATCACAACTCCAGAAGAGACTTATAAGAGTCATGTTGGTTTGTTTGTTCTCCCAGTGAAAACAGAAACGGTTGCCTCATGATAAGATACCACTGAGTGATCTGAGAGCACAACAAGTAACACAAGTAAAATCCAAACATTTTGAAAGTATCACTTTGGATAAATGGGGAATCTTCAATATGAAAACCCTCCTTATACAATGATCTGTAGTTAATTAGGTTAAAAAAAATCTGTGAGATTATTTCAAGATTATAAAGCAGTCATTCTAGTATTCACACATTTCTAGTGTTCACTATATTGTGTAGTGTTCCACTGTAGTATTTTGTATTTTACAAATAGTTGTGTATGTGTGTTTGGGAGTGGGATCGGGATGTTGTCGTACGAGGTGAAAACAGCTGCCAGTGTTCCTGCAGGGATGTTGTGTTCAGGCCGCTGAAGATCTGAGCTCATGTTGAAGCCTGCCATTACCCCTACACACACAGACACAAACCACAAAAATGTATATAACATACTGTACAATACATAATGTATTTTAACACTGCATATGTAGCTGCAATAATTGGAAACAGGGCTTGAGTGTTGACAGCACATGAGCTATTCTGAGATTTTAAGTTGTAGGTTTTTCATGCAGTATAACAATAAAAAGGAGATGGTGGGGGGTCTACCTACCTGTAGCAGCGGGGAAGAAAACCCCAAATACTGTGAAGAAGTTCTCTCCTGGGCTGTAATCTGGCTTCGTGTTGCTGCCGAGTAGCTTGGCTGAATAACCGATGAAACCATGCTCTGGAAGAAGAGACAGCAGCACACAGAGCAAATCCGCAGTGAACTTTATGCCAATATCACCAGCGTAAACCTGTCAAAACCCAACCTTAATATATTTAAAAAGAAAAAAGCCGGTGGTATTCTCAAACAACCCTCAGTATCTGAGAAAACAATCTCTCTACAAGATCCATCTAGTTCTAGAGCTTTCAAAAACACATAATCTTCATCCAACAATTGATGTTGTCTTTATCGTCTACAATTCAATGATAAGTGGATAACAACACTCCCATTTGCTGAAACTATAAAATTAATTTCAACTCTTGTAAATTTTTCTATTATTTCACCAAAGTTGCTAAAACCATTAAGATCAATGCTTCTCGGGTTGTAAAATTTATTAAGATTTGGGCCCTGAATACAAAACTATGTCTGAGTCTTATGTTTATAGGAACTTTTTTCCCAAGTGACTGCATTGCTAGACTACATTCTGGTTGCTCTCTTGCTCCCTGCTTCTACAGTGTGACATAATGTAATCAGCTTCACTGCTGTTAAGTGCTTATTGCTGTGGTGTTTTCATTTTCTTTGTATTTTGTCCTTATCTTTAGTCCTAGATACTTATTATTTAGTTTTTGCACTGCGCTTTCTGGAGAAGCTGACACTAACTGGAAATGTAAACACATAATGTCTGCAGCGGGATATTTTCTTAAGACAGACCTTAAGACAGCCTTACTAACTTATTACAGCACCACTAGTGGGATCTCATGACTAAAATTTTAGATTGTCACATGTACATGACAAAAATAGGTAGCAATGCACTTTTAAATTTGTAATCTAAAGAGGGGACAGGTTTGTTGGGTCTAGGTCAGCTTGTTGAGTGTTCTGCATTGATGAAGGGACATTTAAAACCACACAGTATGAGGGGCCCGCCTTTGTTACAACACCGGACATTTCCCCCTTGGTTATCTTGCGATGGGAAAGAATGTGTTCTGTCAGATTAATGACATGTTTATCCAAAAGGAAGTCACCACCCTTTTCAGAAGCTCAGCAGCTTCCAAGTTTAAGAGAAAGAATGAGCGTTAGTGAGAGAGGGAGACAGAGTTGGAGAAAAGAGAGAGTGAGCATGCTCATTGTTTCTTTTGCTTAGGACAAAAGCCAAAACCAAAAGGGCTCAATATACCAGTTGTTCCAAGTGCACATATTCTCCAGGATAGGAATTTAAGGGGGCTGTAAAAGCTGAGATCTAATGGGACTAGGAGCCCAATCTCTTGTTTATTCTGTGACCATGTGAGGCTGCTCTCTGTCCAAATAATCAGAATCTAGCTAATCCAGGGCATTCGGTGTCCATGTCTACACCTAGTTCTCCCCACCCATATTACAACATCATATTCAAACATCTAACCATGCCTAACTCTCTGTTTTCAGTAGAGGACATTCACATGTTTTCATCCCTATGATCCCAAATTCATTATTTCGATATACTGTCAGGGTTTCAGCATTGGACTTTTCAGGACTGTGGAAAAAAATGTAGAAATATGTTTAAGGAGACAGTCTCCATTTTCTGTGGGTACTGACAGCCCTTGTACCTTGACCCTACTTGGGGCAAGGCCTGATAACTATATGGGGCCCCAGGACAAAAGAATTGCTGCTGCCTCCAAGTATATTGCACACAGCAGACTTTCGATAGACTCATTACTATAACGTGGACAAGACAAGAAAAAAAACTCATCCAGGAAGACACTCAGTTTGAGCTGTAATAATTTTGGCACCTCCTTAAACCTCCCTCCATCTAACGCCATCATCAGCTCAAAATTTCAATTTGTCCAAGACTGTGGTTCCTGGGCAAATAGTTCTAATTAGCTTATGTTAGGATGCCAACATGCTTAACTAAGATGGGAAACATACTAAATATTATACCCACTAAACATAGGCATGTTTGCATTGTCACTCTGAGTATTTTTTAAATGCTGACATTAGCATTAGCTCAAAGCATCGCTGTGCAAACAAAGAGCTGCTAGTCGGGCTTTAGACAGTCTTAGACAGTAAAAACCACCTGTGATACAGACTGTCCAGCTATTTAGTCACATGATGGATTTTTTCCTTTCTTCTTTACGTCATATAGCGCAATGAGGTGTGGGAGGATCTTCATATAGTCTGCAAATAAGCCTTTTGCTCGATAGGTTTACCTGAACGTTTAAGACAAAATTGTGGTGAGATCATCCACATTTCAGTATATATATATCAAAGGGCAAGTGCATTGACATAGTGGGGGGTTCCTTTATCAGCTTAGCATTCCTCTGATACAGACTGGAATGTGTAGTCAGATTACATGAGCATCTGAGGCCTCCCTCTCTCTCCGACTGACTGACCTCTTGATCTCCAACTCTAACCAGTATGAACCGCTGTGCATGGAGAACAGGGCAGGCTGTGATGTTACAGAGGTGGGGCACGTCCCACTGGGAGGACTGAGACCTATATATTATGGTAGGATCACAGGAAGAAATGTGGCAGTCTCTGGAGTGGCAACAGGCCTCAGATCTCTGTTCCAGCCTTCTCTCTTTGTCATTTTCCAAAAATGTGGGTGAGTCTGGTTAACACCCTACACCCCGGACCCAAGGAGAACATTATGGCTTCCTGCTCTGTAGGGAGTAGGCTTTAACTATGGGCACAGGGTAATGCGTGTCAGGTTGTATTTCATCTAAGCACCACTATCAGAAGGGTTTGCAGTTGTTTTCTTTTTTTTTTTTTTTTTTTTTTGGTTGCAGAAACAGTACCTTGGCAGTGTTACTGACCAGACTAAATAATTTACTGCCCTCAAAGTGGGAAGTGAAATCTACTCCCGATTCCCATCAGGGATGATAAAGCACTATTCTGAGCCATTGTACATGTTCTAGCCATGCGATTTTTCCAGTTCTTGCTCCACCTGTCACAGTTTTGCAGGAAGGACTTGTCGTAATAAGTCACTTAACAGATCCTCATGGCTCGCTAAATGAGGAAGACAGGTCAGTCTACAAGTGAGAGTTCATATATGCACCTAATAATATCCCTAAATCTTTCTGCTCATGATTGAACCACTGAATTTTCAGCGGATCACTGTTTTAATTAATAGCATCACATCAGGAGTAGACGTGAAGATAAAAGGTAGTAAAAGAAATTTTTAGGAAATAAGGTAGGTGGCTCCCATGACTATATGTTGATTAAAGTAAAATGACTACCATGATGAAGGCTGACATAAATACCAGCACTTTGGATTTAACCTGTTGATGCTTTTTAAAATAATCTTACTGTTTGTTTGGGATTTAGCCTTGTATCTGTCAAATATTTTTGTCGGTGGGATTCAAAAGCCAATGGAACTGCATCAGAATCAGAGAGCTCTAATGACGGAAACCCAGGATGATAATGCAAAGAAAAAAAATTGAAATTAAAACCAAACCTTGCATGTTTACTTTGCAATAAATACATAATTAATTACAACTACTCTTAGCTTTCAATATTGATTAATCTGGTGATTATTTTCTCGATTAATGGTTTAATCTTAAAAGATGGCAAAAAATAGAGAAAAAGAAAACTCATTTTTCCACCGTCTGAGGTGACATCTTATTGTCAACAGTACAACCCCAACACAAGACATTCAGTTTACATTTACTGTATATAAAAACAGAGTAAACCATCAAACTTTAAGAAGCTGGAACTAGTAAATATTAGACATTTGTTTTTAAAACAACCAAATCAATTTTTTTAAAGTTGCCATTTAATTCTTATTCGACTAACTAGTCATTTAGCTCAACATTTTACCTTTCTAAGATAATGAGGGAAGTGCAAAATTTTGAAAAGCCAATGTCGAGTTTAGTATCAAAATGTCAATATTTACCAAGCATACAGACTCACTATATCATTTAACTTCTGATATATTATACCACTTGACAGAAAAGACATGCCTTAGCGATGGTAATGATGTACAGTGGTGTCTGAAACCTAATATGGCAATATCTTTGCCAATTGTACACAGGGGTCATGTTATCAAACTATGACCACATAATTTTGGCAGTGGCTCTTTTTCCTTCAGGATGTGCCTCGGCGTACAGCGAGTGCAGGCTAATCTGAGCTGTTCTGGCTAGCTAGGGGACCCGCTGGTCCACTGCCAACCATGAGGTCACTGCAAAACACACAGCAGCTCTTAATTGGAAAAACCTGGGGAAGCTGTTATGCATGGTGCTCCCACAGTTTGTCAGCAAACTGCAAACTTGTTTCTACCAGCTGTGCTATAAAGAAGACCACAGGTTGGGAAGAGGGGAGCAGTCCAGGTCAGGGTCAGGGTTAGAGCCTGGTATTAGTGGCAACCGGGTACCTGGAGTAGTAAAGTTAAATCTCTAAAATTAACCACTGCCCTGCACAGGACAGGAAGCCTGAAGGCTCAATGTGTATGTATGTTTTATCGTGTATGCACTACATGTTATGTGATTTTTCTGTTACTATTATTATGTCAAGCACAGGGCGTGTTCTTGTGTCTGAAATATGTTATTCACAAAAAGACTGGCCTGTCTTCTGGAACACTTTTGTCTTCCTACTGAGCAGGACGTTGATAATCAGTGAGAACAGGAAATGTGGGGAATGACTTCCTGAAAGGCAGCAAAAGACTACATGCTGCTAAAAAGAGGCAACATTTCCTCGTCGCAAAAAAGAGTAAAGAGAGAAAAAAAAATCATCTCAATAAACAAAACACCAGTCTCAGACTTCGCCAAAAAAAGCAGAAAAAACAGCACTTTACCTAAGTTTCCAGTCACCGAGGGGAAAGAAAGTTTTCACCAGAGACAAACATGTCAATGGGCTAACATACATGACCAAAATGGGTCAAATATGAGGCAAAAAAAAAAAAAGGGGGGGGCTATACAGACCCTGGTCTCATGAGAGAGTGAACTGTAGAGATCTGGTCTCAGCTCTGACTGACTGACTAAAATAAGTGATACTACAGCTACACCTACTGGACTCAACAGGTCCCAGACATTCATAAATCTAGTCAACAGTCTAGCTCAGTTGTTCTTAGGTTTTTCCCATCGTGTTGCCCTCTGGAAGCTGCTAGAATTTCAGACCCTTTCCAGGAACTCGCATAAATTGATTGCATTTTTATCATCTGGTGACTGAGACTTGTAACAAAAACGGTCGAGGCTGAGTAGAACACGAGATGCATGTTTCTCCTCACACGTTTCTCATTTGTTACTACTGTGAAAGTTTGAAATATGTAAGATTAACTGTTTCCAAAGTTTATTTACACAAAACACACAGGGCTCTATTTTTACATTAACTGAGAGATCAAGAGCAATATTTGTTTTTCTCATATTTTGGATTTTTACTAACATGTTTACTGCTTTTCTTCCCTCTCAACACTCTGTCTACCTTGTGCTATTCCTCTCATTTTACCCTCTGAATAACCTGAATGTTCATAGCTTTGTTAAACTGTTTGTTTGTTGTAACAGGAAAAGCAGTGGTGGAACTAATGGAACTAATAACATTAAAAATGGCTGCATTATGGCAGCTCCTGCAATGCCATGCAGCGCTTAACTTGTTAGTTCTGTGTTTGGCAAGTCAAAATGTAAGTGGAGACAAAATTTGTGGTCCAAGCCCCACCTGGGTCAAGGTGCGTGAAAGTGCCGATGACAAAGTCCAACGTGGAGACAGCCAGGACAGCCAGCAGCAGCAGCTGAAGTCGGACAATCCACTTGACACCGGCCAGGTTAATTCCAAGCAGGGCCAGTAGCACCGCCACCGATATGCCGCGCACCGCCCACTGAGTCTGTAGATCGAGCAGCTCCGCCACCGACTCAGAGAAACCTGTGATGTACATGGCTCCAGCCACGCACTGCAGGGTCGGAGGCAGCATGAATCAGGAGACAACATGGGAAGATACTGATGAAAACATTTTTAAGACTCGTTAGTCGTATTAAAAAATGAAAAGCTTCAAACCAAAAGCGTTAATGCCCGCCTTCAAAAATACTCACCTGTCCGAACACATAAAGGAGGCCCACTGTGCCCCCAACCCTGCCACCCAGCACGGTGGAGATCATGGAGTAGATTCCTCCACTCCCGACACCGCAGTGCTCACACACCCCGATCCCTGACATCACTGTCACTAAAGCTACCAGCACGACCAGGGAGACCAGGAGCATCCCGAGCAGCACGCCAGTGTTCCCCTGGGTGACGACAGGAGACGGGACAGAAAAAACAGTCGCTCATGCACAACGTTCGTAAGTAAACCTGTAGTAATCTACAGCAGTGAACTGAATAAAGTTTAATGTTGCACAGCCTTTGCTGTACATTTCTGCACACCATGACTTCACATACTATATCTGCCTAATGATTTGTATGTAATTCACTTCATACAGGAATTAGCCTCACATTTTTCCCCAATATATTTTCAGTTTTCATATCTGCTCATTTTTATTTCTTTGCTTTGTTTTTTTGTACTTTGTGTTGCCGTTAATCTGCACAATTGAGATCAATATTTTAATTCAGGTCCTAAAGAAATAACCAGAATTAGTGTTGCTCCTCGTATGCTTGAGCGTTGAAACTGTCAACCGCAATGTGTTTAAAACTTACAGTGTTCACTGTTTTTTTTTTAAATTGACTTCATCCCACTTCTGTTTGCTGCTTTAAAACTATGCCAACAGGAAACTGTCCATCTTTGATTTTCATTTCGTATCACTTTCATTGTAGCCTCGATATTAAGGGAAAACCAAGGACAATTGGCATTCCTCGTGTCCTAGGGGTTAACGTGGCGGCCATGAACCACAATGTCCCCAGTTTGATGTCCAAGGACCTCTGATGAATGTTGTTTACTTTTTTCTCCTTCTCCTCATTTCCTGTTGTACTGCTACTTTAACCTATTTAGAAAAGGCATTAAGTGCCAAAAAAAGGAGATAAACTAGGGACAGGATAAGCCCTTGACCTTCTGCTGAAGTCTAGGCCATCAACACAGGCGAAATATACACACTCAGCTGAGGTCTACATAACAATATGCAGGTAATTTATGATAAGTTGCATTTCACTCTGGATAAGACACCCTGTCTCCCACCTGGCAAACTATATTTTATCTTTCAAGCTACACCCAAACGGATGTAGCAATTAAGATCACAGTCTCTGTAGCCCTGTGATGACACATTCACATTACAGTGACAGAGATCAAGTGACAGGGTGTCACATGCTTAATGATGGTTGCAGCTAAAAATAAAAATCTAAAGCTTCAACGAAGCTGAACAAAGATGTGAAAAGGAGAAACAATTACCATACAAGAAGGCAGGTTTCATAAAGTGTAAAAGTGAAAGAAGTAAAGTGTAAAATATCTGTTTCACCCACTCCTTTGATCAGCCATTAATGGATGTATAAACATGTCATATATAAAGCGGCAGTCTGCAAATAGTGGCCCATCACTCCAGTTGATATCATCAATAAGTCTACTCATTCTTCTGCAGACTGTTTAGGCTCAGCTCCCAGTCAGCGCTGTAACGACAGCCATCTTCTCACCAGAGATAGCGATGCCTGTAGTTGTGAGTTGAGGGGTAATACACTGGTCACCCATGCACGGTTGTCGGCTGCAACGGTCGAGAAGTCACAATAGTGGTGCCCGAATGCACCATGCAGTTTATGATACATGAAAGGACCTTTGAAAAATTGTTGTTTTTTATGTTTATAGAATTGTTTGTGGATGTTATTTTGTTTTTTAGTTAATTTATTTAATTTAGATGTTGAACCCAAGGACATTCATTCACAGGTTTCTTAAATCCTTTTTAACACTCCAAACTTTTCGTTAAGTTCAGTTCAAATCTGACCGGTTAATTATTTTGTCTCTTTAATTCACAGCATTTCTGTAAGTCTTTGTCTTCGTTCTAATACAAAGATGGTGAGCGTGTGTAGTTTCTCTGACTGGATGCGGCTGTAGAACCGGCTATGCGCACACGGAGAAGCACGTTGTGAACTCACCACCAGGTAGCCGGTGCGCAGAAACAAAACCACGCCGAATATGTTGATCATGCAGGTGGTGAAAACCCCGTCCCAGGTGCCGAACAGCACCGGCTCCCACACAAACACTTTGATCCTCCACCAGGGCTGGCTGGACTGCTGGAAGCCCTGAAACACAACCGTTAGAGCAGTGGACGATCAGACCCACAGATGCTTTATTTAACAGCGGCGAGTCATTAATCACGTTCACCGTACCAGCTTCTAACCTCCATCACCACTTTGGAGCTATGGGGGCAGGCGCATCTTACCTGTGCATCTTCATGAAACAGGTCGTGGACGTGCGTGCTTGTGCTTGTGTCGGCGTCTCCCCCCGTCAACAGTCCCGCCCCGTCTCCCCCCTGGTCACCTCTCTGCACAGTCCAACCAAAAGGCAGGGCATCCATGGCAACCTACAGGCATTAACAGGTGTCTCCCCTGCAGGTGTTTGCGGCCGGTTAATCGTATGACATGAGGACAGAGGAGGGGGAGAAAGAAAAAAATCAAGTGAGGGTTTGGATCCATTAATAAGTGACCACATTAACGTCCGAGGTGGAGGAAGTTAGCTGAGTTTTTCTTGAGACTGTAACTGTCAGTATGCCGGTCCCGCCCATCCCAGCAGGGACAGCCGGATGCAGCAGGGTGTGCTCCTGGCCCTGTGGTAAAAAGGCGTCAGTGATGACTGAAGGGCCACATATTTACTAGCTGCTAGAATAATAAATCATATAAAAACTTGACTGATAATTAGCATCAAACATAAAACAGTGGTGGACAGATTTTTACCATAGGTTGTATTTCACTTTTTTTTTGTCCTTGTTTGTTTGTTTTTTCTTTTGTTTTGTCGTTTTTGTTTTGTTTTTGTTTTTTTGGGCTACAAACAGTTTTACCCTTTTTAAATGCATGTTCCTAACTATGAGCCCTCTAACTGACGGGCCGCCGTTTCTCTACGGTGCCAGAGCTCAGCAGCGCCGGCTCTAGCCAGACCTGACTGACAAACTCGTCAATTTAAGGTTACCCAGTGGCATGTGTGAAATACGCTGCCTTACAACCTGCATTTTGCTCTGGGCCACTTTTAAATTCGACTTTAAACAATACGGTAGCTAAATTAAATAGGATTGCATTTATTAAGATTTTTTTTAATGATTTATTTAAGCAAACAAGCGAGGCAGGGGGGTGAAAAAGTCGAAAGTTATCAGGTGTTTGTTTGGTGATGACACGTGTCACAGTAAATCCGGGACTACCCCCCTTTTACGTCTTTACAAAATCGTCTCGACTCTTTAATTTTTACCACTTAAATCGGCGGATTTTTGAATAGAGTGTGGCGTGACGTCGTCCACACCTCGGGGGCAAACCTCACACCCAGACCTTACCTTTTCCAGAGTACCACGTCATTCCTCGCTGATAATGAGAAGAAGAGCCGTCGGGTGTCGGAGTAAAGGGCCAGTTCGGGGATCCACCGTGTTTTACCGGGGGATCCGGACAGTAAGGGCACAGACTCCGAGCCCGTCCCGCCGTGGGCGACGCGTTTAGCGGGCACGTCAGCAGCCGGCCGTCGCTTCATGCGGTGGTTACCTTCCAGGGTGTGTTGCTGCTGTGCAAAGGCTCCAGTGTTAGTTTTGGCAAGACTTCAGGGTTGACTACCCATGAAAAATGCAGCACTCGACACCCTTATCTTTCTATTTGTGGAATTCTGTTGGACATGTGTTGGACCATGAGGGTGTTTATAGACCTACAAGTTCCATTTTATTTCTGTGGGTCAACAAAATTTTACACACGATTACATGACGCGATGGGGAAAGCGACTTGCTGCATTTCACCGTTTATTTCCTGGAAAATTGAGAGTCTTGAGAGTCAGACAAAACATGGCATTTAAAAGGTGCCACCACTGAAGTACTGAGGTGGAAACTTGTCATCATTTCCTGACAATTCTTGACTAAATCAAATTATTTTTAAAAAGATTAATCAATAATGATTTTTCAGTAACTGATCGTTGCAGAACCACACTTTTCCTCATTTTTCCTGAAGTTTGAAAACAAACAATATACAGTAACCACACATTTTCGCCAAGAAATGGTCTTTGGTTGCTTCAGTTTTCACCTCAGACTTTGCATGAATACAATATACAGTAAATGATTTGGAGATACTACGTCCTCAGTAAGTGCCACCAGCAGCTGAATGACCTTCGAGTATCAAAAAAAATTCAAGGTCACGTTCTGTGAATTATTTTATTTATAAGGACATAAAACACAACAATCAAAACAATTTAATCTGATTGTTTACAAATCATAATATATTGCAAAAATCTAATCATATGGTTACTTGACTGAAATTAATCAGCTACAATTAAAGCTGCACATTAATCATAAAACAAGTTCACTCGACCCAACAAGTTAGAGACCATGCAAATAAACCTTAGTCTAACTTAAGTTCAACCGCCACATTGAAGCAGTGAGGCTTTCGCGTCAGGTTCATTAAAAGTATGAAAATGTCAAAGTTTACACTCAAGAAGGAGATTCCCATCTGTATTTGAAGCATCTTGACACAAAGGACTCTTACGGAGATAAATGAGGGTAGCAATAGTGACTGCATATGATATACTGTACATATCAGTGCTTTAAATGACATGTTTCAAAAATAGTTTTTTATCAAAATTTCATAATTCAGATCTTTTTACACAAAACAAACATTTTTTTCTTTAGCTTATACAAGGACACTTATGGCCAGGTTACGGACGATAGTTAATTAAAAGGAAAAATTACCATAGTACTTCTCATATAATTCATGATCTCCATTAACTGTTTTGCATTTTAAACTGCTTAACTGAATTCAAAACCTTCCATCGATATTTTATGGGATAGAATTTACCAAAGCAGAATTAGTCTTCTGCACTGTGCTTTTAAAAATTGCTTACAATGAAACAGGTAGATATAGTAATATTTCAACCACATCAATATTATTTTTACACAAAATCCCACTCTAAATCTGTTTGAACTGACACGAATTTGAGCTGCTCACAGCTGTTGAGGTTAAATACTTGATACAAAAAAAGACTGACTTCAGTTGGAACTTTAAACTCAAATATACATTTTCTGGGGGTGTGTACAGTAAAACCCTCATAATGCACAATCAACTGCATTAACTTACAAAAATTAACTTTAATCAATCAGCAATATAACTATAGAAAAGTGTCGATTTTCCTCTGATAACAGTGGTAATTTGTGAATATACGTATATATTCACAAACTCAAATCTTTTCAGCAAGTGAAAAAGATTCATTGTTGAATTTAATAAGTGCTGGAAAACTAATAAATATGTCTTCCACTGACAAAAAGTGTCTCTTGCACAAGCCTTGTCTCTAACAGTACTTCTCAGAACATAAAAAATATACAACGTATTTACAGCAGGATATTGTCTATACATTCTAAAGGGAATGTTCAATGAGGAAAAATAAAGTATTTGATGATTAATGTGGGTGCTGTCTGTCCCTGATTGTCAGTAGAAATGGAACAAGAATGAGCTCGGGGGGCTAAATCGATGGCGCAGATAAAAACAGTGTTCAACACAATAGCACCATACACATACATGTACACAAGAAAACGGTCGACAGTGTGATTAGGTACAGAGGAGACGTCACTCAACAATTTAAAACCACATGGTTTCAACAAGGCCTAAACAGATGTGTCCTCCTACTGAATTCTAGCAAACAGGTGATCATTATCAAAACTACAATTATCTGAAACATGATTCTGTACTCATATAGACATACTGCAGCACAGTACATGAAAACACACAGACATAGAAAATGGTTTGAGAATCAAACTTGGTGCCATTTCTTGCTTAAACTCTAAAATAATCCAATATGATGGGTAAAATTAGATGAAGTTCCCAGACTTCAACATATTACAGACTGAACAGTTTGATAGCTTATGTGTTTGTTGTTATTGTGCAAGTCTAATTACTAGCCTTAGAGCACTGACTGAGTAAAAAGAAACACATATAAAAGGAATGAGTATAGGAGGAGGCTGGAATTACAAAGAAAGAAAGGCACAGATGAAAAACTAATGAAACTGGTAAACCAAGCACCCTATTTCAATTCGTACTGTAGATTTCATAATATAGCCTTAATAAAACTTTGACCTTCAGTGAAAACAAAGGGTTCTCAACACATAGTTGTTTTGTTCCCCTAAAACTTGTGTATGCTCAAAGAACAATCAAACTGCAGCTACAAGAGCCACATCATTTTGAGTGACTAAAGGGAAGAGGATCATCTGTAATTTCATTTAATGCAGATCTGACACAAGGGTTTTCACTAAGTGGTCAGTGTCAGAAATCTCATTTAACAAGAGGCTGCCTTTCAAGTGAAGGAGCATTGCAGCTCATCACTATGAAAGCAAGTCCTACATTCCTTGTTGTAAAGAATGTGCAACTTGTGCAAACATTAAGCACAATGCTGTTAAATAATTCCGCTACAACTCATTTATACTACTAAAAGAAAATAAGAATTATCCTGCAGTCATTAGATGCGTGCAGCTATTCGATACCCAAATCTTTTGGGGGGAGAAAAACTTTTAAATCTTTCAATTCTAATACAGCCCAGCCTTTTTTATTGCACAGCCTTTACTGCACTGGAGTCATATTTTTAAGATCAGTGCCAAGAAATCCAGCCATGAAGGGAATACATTAACCCACACAATGTTAAACAATTTATGAAGGAGAACTGTCATTTCTTTCTTTGGCCACACAGCAGCCAATTTAGGCCCAGTCTGTAAATGGAAAATAAACTAGATTCCAGATTTAACAAAAATCATCAGTTAAGTCTTTTCTGTAGCATTCATTACCCATATCTTGCAGAAATACCCATTACAGATGAGATTAAAGCAACATCAATATATATTGAAGAATCTGTTATGATCTAACTATGGTCTCATTTCAGTGAGCAATTTAACATGAGTTACATAGCTGTGATAAAAACGATCTAAGTGTGATTTTAAATTTAACCAGGTATTCAGTACAGGGAGGTAGCTACAGAAAGAGCAAAAAGGCATACATAAATAGGGCCTACATTTTAATAAGTGGAAATATTGCATTGAGCAGCAAGAGTGATTTAATCATCTTTTGAGAAAGGCAAACTGATTGACAAAAACATTCAAAATAAACTCTATGGCAAAGGTATGAGAATATATCTCACTATCGCTTGCTTCACACTTTGGCCATCTACTCTTTTAATGTACATTCTGGAGCAAGAAATATACCCATTTCTTTATTCTTTTTTTTTTTTTCAAGGGGAAATGCTAATTATGATTTATCAATTTTCAGTTTTTCATTTCCATGACGTTAAACTTAAAAAACAGAACATGAATAGGTTTTCTAACAAACTGGTTTTAAAAAGAGCACATATTTGCAGTGGGACTTGTTTTGGCAAAACAGGAGACATGAGATAAAGTGCAGCTGAAATTATTAACAGAAATTAATTCTCACCCCTTCCCTTCATCCAAAGGTTTCACTGGATGAAACGTCAGGGGACGAGTTCAATTGAGCCCTGGTCTCAGTCACTCTGACTAAGGGGAACTCTGAGAAGTCTGTGCTGTGTCCTCGAAGACTTACTTGTCCGTTGGCAACAGTAAACTGTGAGGAGGATCCAGATCTTGATGTCTGGAAATGAGATTTGAAGTTCTGATCGAAGGAGCTTATTTGAAAAGTCTGCAGTATTCCCTGTGAAGAGTCTGTCTTTTTGGAGGGCGAGACCTGCTCCAGAAAGTCCTCCTCAGCCGGGGACACTGCGGAGGGAGGGGTGGTGTCATCACCTGAAAATGAAAACGAGTGCTGGGAGTCCCCGACCAGTAATCCAAAGTGAGGTTTCTCTAAAGTAGACCTTAGTGGAGAGCTCATCCCTGATTTGAACCTGCTGGGGGAAGAAAACTGTTTCTCTGTAGAAAACAGAGGCTGTCCGACTAATGTGGGGTTTTCGGAGACCAAGCTGAGGCTCTGGCTGGTCAGGTAGCTGTCGTTCTGGCTGGTCCTCTCCAGTGCTTGCTGGAGAAACTTGGAGTATTCTTGCAAGAGGCTGACCTTCTCAGTAGCTGGTTGAGCCTGGGCACTAGAGGCTCCGAGACTCTCCACGGGGCTGCTGTCTGAAACATCAGAGGAATTAATGGATATACTTGATGTGACCTCTGTGTCAGCCACGCTGAAAGAAATGTCTGATTGCCCATTAGCTTTGTTGGAGTAGTGATCCAACAGCGTCTGAAGAACCTCATCTGGCAGCACGTTCTTGTCATGAGTAGCCTTAATCTCTGTATTGATTGGCTGGGGCTCCAGAATGGTGGCGGGGACAGTTTCATCAATGACGGTTGACACCACAGTTGTTGTAACAGGTGGCTGAGAAGAGATGCTGCTTGTGTTCAGGCCATAATCCCGACTGTTGTTGGTTATTGCTGCCTGAAGGTAACGTTTCTTCTTGAGAAACTGCATGGCGTCATCGTAGTTTGTGCTGCTGGCTGCTGGCTTTGTTGGTCCTCCTTGAAGAGTTTCGACTGACTCGAGATCAGTGTTGCTTTCTACTTCTAACAGGCCTTGCTTTTCCACGATTTCAAAGGTGTACTGTGTGACCTTAGTATTTTCCTCAAAGGAAGACAAAGTGGACAGACAAGGAGGAGTTTGTTCACTGGACTGTTTAAGGATCCTCTTGGGGACTTTCTTCAGGACTAACTTAGGAGGAGTCGTTCCCTCTGATGACACTTCTTCTGGGTTTTGGCTAGATGTTTCTTCAGGAAGTTCCACGGAGTAGTCTGCTATCACATACTCATGTTTGACTTTGGAGGGCACAGCATACAGAGGTAGACCTTCAACTTTATTCTGTCTCTGCTCGTCTTTTTCCTCCGTTTCTACAACAGTGGCAGTGTGCCCTTCTGTCTGGGCAGTGGTAGAGGTGCCTGAACTCTTGTCAGCACACTTCTGGCGCTTTTTCTTGGGCAGTGAACACTCTTTGGCAAGAAAGGGAAGGCCTAAAGAATCTGCTTCACGCAAAGGTCCGACCTTACCAGCAGCCTTGTTGGCCTTTCTCTCTCTGTTCTCATGACACATTCGTCTGTGCTTTAAAACCCGATCTGTTCTGGAGAAGTACTGTGGATGGAGGACAAGACACATTATTTTATTGTTGTAGTAAACCGATTCAGTAAATTAAAAAACTAGAAATGGTTTTAGGCAATACAGACAGTTCAAGCCAATTGCTTTTCACTTTCAAATCTTAAAATGGTTATCATAGAAAATATTTTCACTGATGTCTTATTAAACTTGAGATGCTCACTTTGCTAGTACTGATACTGCAGCAAACTGAACCTGGGTGACTTTAGTTATCTTTTATTACTGGTTCTTCCTTTTTTGTTCCACTTATAAAAAACTGTTTCAACTATAGCTAAAAATGAGACTTTGTATTTTGCTTTTATTCACCATATACTTTGTTAAAATTTTTCCTGCACAAAGATCCACTGATATGATCACCAATTCCAATCTTATGCTGTTTTCACTACCTGATTTATCTACCACATTTAAATGTCTTGATCCTTCAAGTGGCACAAATTGAGGAGTAAACAAAAGCAGAGTACCTGGTGACAGTAATCACATTGGTAGGGCTTTTCTCCACTGTGAGTTCTCTTGTGTCTCTCCATGTGATACTTCTGGATGAACCTCATCCCACACTCATCACAGCGAAAAGGCTTTTCACCTAAACAGAGACAAAAAAAGAAAAAACAAGATGATTCACTTGAGACAAATGATAAATAAAATCCTAGTGAATACTATTTGCATTCACTCACCAGTATGAATCTTTTCATGTCTCTGGAGAAGATATTTCTGAATGAAGCGCATGTCACACTGGCTGCACTGAAACGGTTTCTCACCTGGAGTTTGAACAATATACATAAATATACAGAAACCTCTATATGTACATAAAGAGCTGAAGGCCACTTTTTGATTCAGCATTGCTGCTCTTGAACTGGTCAGCTCATATTTTGATAATTAAAAAAATAATCCATCCACAACATAATAATCACACGACTGAGTGATTCATACCAGTGTGAATGAAGACATGCCTCTGCAGATGATAATTGGTTCTGAATGCAGCATTACAGTGAACACAGATGTGACACTTGGGATTTTGAATGCCCAATGATCCGTCATCATTGATGCTGAGAATCTACAATGTATATAAAGAAAGATATAAGTTGTTTCATTCTTACAACTGTCTCTGTGGGGAGGTAAAAATATTGTAAAGTAATCCCCTTCCTTCTCATGCACACAAACATATCTTTGCTTTGATAAAAGTGACAAGTATTCTACATCAAATTTCTTGAGGAAGTATTCTGACTTGCACCTTTGCTGGTGAACGCTGCTTTCTTTTCTTCTTCTTGGGACATACCATCAGGTCCTTAACTGCTTTTTTGTCCTTCTTTATCTGGACTGCTGACTCAGACAGCTTCAGTTCCTGCTTGATGCTCAACTGTAAAAGTAGGACCGTAGTTAAGCAAGATATAGAAAAGGGCACATAATCTACTTTAAAGCCCATTCACTCATCCAGCATTTTATCAAGGTCAGGCAGGTGCAATAGGGCAAGCAGAGGATAATCAACCAGTGTGAAGGGACCTTGCCATTTAGAAGCTGCTCTTCCATAATTTAAGAAACCAGTTGACATGGTTCAAGCATTCCCCTAAGGATGACCCCCTGCTGGAGGGGTAATAGACCAGTGAGAAACCGCGGGACCCAGAAAACCTAGGACTGCTGAGGGATTACATCTGCCAGCTGGTCTAGCAGAGTTTGCAGATCGCCCATCTGACCGTTTTAAATTGTGTTTCCATTTTTCAATATTTGAGCAAATAGCCTACTGAATACAAAATAATTCTCAGAGGCAGAAAATGGGTCACAAACTATGACAGTAAAATCCAAATTGTTATTAACAGAAGTAAGTCTTTAAGCCTGATCCTTTGGATTGGTTCAGGTTATCTTCAATGTTTACACTTAGAGTAAAACAAAAAGCCTCCAGTTTTAACAATATTCAATCTGTTACTTGCTATTCTGAAATTGTTTTACAAATTTGTGCTACGCCATTTCATGAATGCATACATCTGTCAACTGGGACAAGGCTGGTTTTCAATAATATGTCAATGCCTGGGTGCATTTTCAGTGCTAAAGGAATTAATAGCGTGTAACAGAGAGGGCATGGAATGAAATGAAGGGAAAATCACTACACATGGATGCTGTCAGTACAGTATCCACAAAAATAAGCTCATTAATACATGGTTTACTTCTTAACCAGCATGGACTCACTGGCATATGAAGCAAGCAGGGAAACTTATTGGTGAGTTTTAGGGGGAAATGCACTCCCACCTCGCCTCCTCCCTCCTCTTCTCCTGCACCATTCTTTGTCATCTCCTCCTGCATCATCAGCTGCTCCGGAGGGACCAGGTCATGAGTAACGAGCGAGCTCCCAGTCAAGTCCTCGTCGTCGTCCTCATCGTCATCATCCTCAGCCAAGAGAGGTTGGTTTGCCAATGACCTTTCCCCCAGGGTCATCACCACCAGTCCTCCTCCACTGGCCATCCCAACTCTCCCTCCTCCATCTACTCCTCCACTGCTGCACTTCAGCAGCAAACCCTCCAGCTTGTCCTCAGCATTCATTTTACATAGAGTAGTTCTTGAGTCTGTTAAAAGAGAGAGCGATGACTGGACAATGTTGGCAGGCTATACATCAAACATACTTAATCTAGATCTTTTTGTTTTAGTTTATGTGACACTGGGAATGAAGACATTAAAGGAAACAATGACAAACATATCAGGAATAGTCCACTTTTCCATTGTAGTCCTTGATGTGAGGTAGACGGCATGCAGAATGCAGCACTGAAGTAAACTATAGTACTGTAGGCAACATCATACTACTACCATGAAACTGTCCATAGCTGTCTACTGTACACTATATAATCATCAATAAAATCACAAATTAGAACTAGGATAGAAAGCTTACACTTCCCCTTAGCCCACAAACCTTAATTTAACCTTTTCCTGATGGTCACTTTTTTTAATATGCAAAAGTAACTTACTGAAACTTACCAGCAAAATAAAAAAAAAAACCTAAGGGAACAGGTTCACGTATTGATGTGGTTATTAACAGTGGGGAGTCTGGTAGACATTAATCAGTCTTATAAATGTTATGCTCTATTCCCAGTGGGTTTCATTGACTTAATCAGTAGTTGTACACATAGGACAATGTCTAGGAATATAACCTGCTACCCTACAAAAACCTGCCTAAATGTGTGTGGTCCATCTCGGTTCAACGTCTGTTGCCGAAACAATGCCTCTTCTAAGTGACAACTTTAACTGGGTCAGCTGCCGTGTCTGTGATCTTAGCTTACAAAACGTACTCTACCATGTGAAGTGATCGCAAGGAACTGTAAAGCAACTCGGATAGTTTAAGAGTTATTGAAACCGTGCGCCGAGGTCGTGTGGTGTTTGAAACCGTGTCGTGAAGTTAACGTGCTTATTAGCCGGGACAAACGTGTTGTTTAGTGTTTTATTTTCAAAGACGCCTAAATGTCAGTCAACGTCGACAACGTGATACTTCTAGCACCGAAAGTTTAGTTTAACAAAAAAAAAACCCAGCTGTCTATTTTATACCGCAACATTACAGTGGCATTGCCCGAACTCGGCGTTACACCTCAACAACACCTAATTAGTTAACTAGCAATCGCTCGATCTTAAAACGGTAACGCAAGCTAACGTAGCACCTGTGGACCGTGCGGGAAGAGGTCGGGTTATTGTAGCAAACGCGAGACCGACCCAACGTGGCCGGTAAAAGAGTCTGTCACGGTTTAAAAAACACACAGCAACGAGCACTAAGTCCCATATGTAAACACACTCACTGTGTCACTCGGGTTAAGTGGGTTAAGTCTCTTGCTAGCCGGCCAGCTAGCTAGCCGCGCTTGTCAACCGCTGCTAACGTTAAACTACATCACGTTAAGGGGGAATCTGCTGCGGGGGACGCGGGGAGAGAGGCCGAACCCTTCAGAATTAAAGCCCGTTCACCGAGTCGAGTGGGGGGGAAGAAGGCGGCTAAGATGAACAAGTTGAGCTTTAACTTCACGCTAATAATCAAAGTACCATCTCAGAAGCATGTACGTTGTTGAAGCCTTTACTCAATCGCGGCCAACGCATCTATACATCTGCATCAACACCGCCTCGGTGTCACCGAGAGCTTTACTTTAAAAGCTCCGGCCGGAAGTTCTCTTCTACTTGACTGTAACTTGACACATATCTAAGGCCTGTTTGAGGCTACTTAGCCAACAGCTGCTAGCAAGTCGCTGCAAACATCGACTAGACCCCGTTGCCGTAATATTCAACTGACGCCGCGTTTTCGCAGCGGCTCGTCTCACACGAAGCACTCGGTAGTGAATTTCGGCTTGCGACCGACAACGCAGACGGGGCAAAACGCAACTTCGGCTCGCACGTTTGGCCAAACTTATCAGCAAGGACTTAGCCCGGCACCAGCTTCCTCAGCCGCTCTGTCCTATCAGGCCACAGTGGAAATTGCCTGCCGCTAATGCTAACGTTCGGTGACTAGCTAGCTCGCCACTAAAAACAAAACAATAACGCGCGACCCGGTGGCGCACAAGCGATGCGCCGGCTGCTAATGTTGCATCGCTCCCCCTTACCTGCTACGCGCCTTAAACCCGTTTAGGTGTCATGATTGTTATGCAAGACTACAGTGTAATGATGGTGAGCGGAATAATCAAATACACCATCTCACTTTCATGGGGGCATGGAGATTTCAATCTGTCGCCATCTAGTGGTGGAGGCCGGTTAGTGCGGTAAACAGTGCGCTCCCGATGCTTGCTGCAAACTGACACCCCCCCCCCAAAAAAAAAAAAAAAAATTCAGTTTGTGAAACCTTTCTCTGTAAATGGTCTAAATAACAACAACGTCTTAGGAACTGTCTTCATTCATTTCTTTTTTTTCCTCCTCATTTTCTTGTCGCCTCTTTGAAATAGTTACTCAAAATGATGTATTGCGATTTATGGTAATAAACACGGATAGTTGTTGAGGTCTATTAATAACCGATAGGGTGGGTTAATATGATTTCTGGTCATCTGATAGAATGGCCCTACAAGTAGGTTAGAGGCTACATGGGAAATCATTTTTCTTATGCAATGGGGTGTTGTATTTCCGGAGGAAATAGGCTGCAGTTCCACATTTCATCTTTTCTTGCCCGAGTAAAACTAAGACAACAAAAGTGATTTCCTAATCCTAAAAGAAACAAACATACCCCCCCCCCTCCAAACTCCTAACTCACTTTGAGTATGACCTTGTGATATGTAATACTATTATATACTGCATCTGCGGCTGCAAATTTAGTATGACTTGGTTTGGGTGTTCCATGTAATTTTTAGACCATCGACCGTTTAATATGGGATTACTATGGGATTACCTCTTTTCGAAAAGGTGCCTCAAGGCAACAATGCACAAATACCATCAACATAAGAATACCGTAATAAAAACACCAATATAGGACGCATCAAGCGGAAACGGCTTTATTTAATAACCACCTGGATTTATTTCGGCTATTAATCCATTCAGCTGACGTGTTTGGCACAAAAAGGGATGTTGAGGGTCGTGATAAAATGATAGTCTGCCATGCCCCCCCCACACACACACACACACACTCACACTCCAGCGTGAGGAATACTAATCAACCTGTTTGCCTACAAGTGCAGCAGCTCTGCGCGCAATTGAGGACTTCTCTATTCTGTGTCTAGAAACGTCTCTGCTGGATTCAGTCTAAACGTCCACTCTCTGAATTTTCATCGGCGTTTTGCAGCGCAACCTCCTTCTGAACGAGCGCGTGGTTATCATTCCGGTCTTCCCTGTCTCTGCCTCCGTCTCTGTCTCCCCTGATGTGCGACAGACAGTCAGGGAGAGTGGACCCGGGGACCGACAGCCCGCTCCTGCGCTGCTTCTAGCAAGGGAAGCCCCCACGTTGCGCGCCTGGATCGCCGGTGTGTATCCGCGGCGTGGAGCGCGTGTGCGTGTGCGCCAGGGCTCTAGATGTGTGAGTTGGCGCACGACAAAGCCCCGGGCTCCGTCTTCAACAGTTGCCCCCGGAGCGGAGGAGACGAGCAGAGGAGAGCGGGAGGGATAGTAGACTGAGGACGGACGGACGCGGAGCCCCACGCCGCTCTGCCCGGCTCTGCTCCTGACATGCAGTCGCTCATCTCTCCGGTGACAAAGGCCATTCTAGTAGCGCTCTTCATCTTCGCCATACTACTCATTCTCTATGTGATCCTCTGGTACATTTGCAGAGACGTGGACTGCGACCACGGCATTTGAGGATTCCGTTAAAACGGGAATACCGTGAATTTCACCATGGGACGCAAAGAGGAGCCCGCAGAGCCTGGGGTTATACCGTAAGTCTGGCTGTCTTCCTTTTGTCTGGTCTTTCTTTTTCGTGCTTGTTTCTACGTTGACTCTGTGTGTTTGTGTGTGTGTGAGTGTGTGTGTGTGTGCGCGCGTGCGTGTGTCTGTATGTGCGTGCGTGCGTGTGTGTGTGTGTGTGTGTGTGTGTGTGTGTGCGTACACGCGCCCATTCCCCATCGTGCGTAATGTAAAAAAGTGCTGTGTTTAGAAGGTGATGACCGGTGAGAGTCTCCACCGGCGTCCCGGACCCTAAATGAGCATCGGTCAACACCTGCTTATAGGGAACGGACCTGGCGTTGTTACTGACGGGGAATTCTCAAAGGTGATACAATGTCATCAGGAGGATGGAGAGGATATGGAGCCGGTGGCGAACGGAAGGCGGCGCGGGCGCGCGTTTTCGGGCTCTCAAGTAATAGTAGGCTACGAAGACCACCGGTCACATTGCGGTAAACCGCGTGGGTTGTCCCATAAGGTCAAGAACCAGTGTTTACCCGAGGTTGCCAATATCACCCCCCCCCCAACCCGCCACCATCCTCCTCCTCCTCCTTCCGTATATCTGCAGCATTAGTTCATGTTCAGTTCATTTTGGTCTCTGAGGATGCCTCCACATTGGCATTTTACATCCAACGCGATAAAAGGATTATCTCCATGGGTTCCTGTCTTATTCCTAATCTGTTTTGTGCCATGTTTTTGACTCCTTATCATGAATACCCCACTAATGCTTTTAGGCATAGCGCATTTATATTTCCCCTGACATCATGTGAGCTTGTTGCAACACGCAATGTTTAATCTCAGTTTAGGAAGAAATGTTCTTTTATGAACTTTTCAACACAAACACACTCGCAACAAACATAAAGAGCATACTGGCCACGCTTAATGAAGGACCTCTCAATATTGCAGGCGCACTGGCCCCCAGCGCCTACATGTTGTCACATGGCCCATAAAGCTTTTAAACATATGAGATATGATTGCCATTTTTTTCATGAGGCCATAGCAATTTGTTTTCATCTCTAGCAAACCCAAACCAGGAAAACGAACAGACTGTGCACGTTCTAAAGTGGAGAATGTGAAGGACAAACCAAGGACATGTTGCTTTTGAGCAGAAATGTAGTGAAAAGGATGCATACCACAACCGTTTTATCTCTTTATTTTCAGAATAGAGTTAACTCATCTTTTTTTAGGGTCTCTATGAAACCTTTAGACAAAAATTTATGCTACATTTACACATCCACATCCGTTTAAGAAATTTACATTTACATGTAGCATGAGGATGGCTTCTTTTGCTGGGAAAATCATGACTCAATCCGTTATAAAAAGATAACCTGATGTGACTGCTGAATGCTAATAACTAAATGCAGCTCACACTCTATTAATACCAACGTTTGATGCAACACCACATAACTATTTTCTCCACAAACACCCCAGAGGATTAAAACAACCAAGCATTACCCCTGATTCACCAAGAAAGTGCAACTTTAAGCTTAAAAATTTTAAACCTTCTTATTTTGAGCTCCCGGCACAACACTCTAGTATTTAAAAATCCATAAGCAGCCTAAATGCTGAATTCAGCCAAGAGACGAAAACCCTGCAGCCTCCTAAACTGTTGTGTGTACTCTCCAGCGGAGAAAAGGAGAGAGCGGTGGGATGGCTGATGCCCTCTTTGACCGGACAACAGAACAACTCCTGTCAGCCATGAGTAGATGTGCAACGAGCCTCCGTTACTCCTCAACACACAGACAGACACAAACACACCCGTTAGGCTGTAAATGACTGTTCCAACTTTATTTGCCCCAGTTATGACATAAAAAGAGAGAGAGAAAAAAAGGAATGTTAAAACTGCTCTTACTGTTGGTGTCGGTCTGTCTGTTTAAACTGGTGCCCTGGGTTGTCCGTGTGTGCGAGTGTTTGTTAAGGTGGAAAGATGGGAAAAAGGGAGTGTTTGAGCAACTGTGTATGTTTGTGCAATTTAAAAAAAAAAGAAAGAAATACAGTGTGTGTGAGCGCCAGTATGGGAGAGGGTTAAACACTGACATGCTCCAGAATGACAGATGAGAAAAAAAAAAGTGGAGCAGGGAAGGCTCAATGGGACTCAATGTGGGAGATGGGTATGTTTGTGTGTGTGTGTGTATACCTGTGTGTGTGTGTGTGTGTGTGTGTGTGTGTGTGTGTGTGTGTGTGTGTGTGTACCAATGTGTCTGTACACGACCATGACTACAATTCACTCAAGTTTAGTGAAAAATGTTTTCCTTCATTAAATACATGTGTAAACTGTAATATTGCAGTTTACCAACTGTGTATTGGCAGAGGTAATGGTTAAAGTTGTGTGTGTGTGTGTGCCCTGAAAAGTTAACTAAACAACATATCTGATCATACATGTGATGAAAAGAGTGTCAAAATGAAACTGAATTGGTTTAGGTTTATTTCTACAACTTTTACTACAATAGGTAGTATTTTTCAGGTTTTCATGTAATCTTCATGGTGATAATTGATAGGTAAGATGAGAGTAATTCATCCCACTAACACAAAGAGCAAAACTAGATGTGATGCAAAAAAGATGTTGAAAGTGGAGCCTCTTTCAGAATACATAGTTGTTAATACACCTTGATAAATCCAAGTTCACTTTAGATTGAAGTCATAAATTTTGTAGAAATAAAGTAAATTATTGAAGCTGGAGGAGGTGATTTATTACCCTATTCTGGCCTCAGAGCGCACAATTATGGCAAAGTGTGTGTGAATGAGTGTGCATTACCATCAGCTGTTCATACATACAGGTAACTTATAGTGGACAGAGAAGCTTAACTACCATTGCTGAATAATTATAAATTCCTTTATAATCCTGCCTTCATAAATATAGAAATGATCAGAGAGGTTCCCCATAATCAAACTATAAATGCAGCTGTAAAGGTCAGGATTTGTCTTTGGTTTGCTGGGATGTGGTGTTTAAGGCCACAGAGCTGAGCCCAGAAGCTGCATCAAGCACTGATAAAATAAATACTTAGTACTGCTTGGCAAACACTGTGAGTATTTCATATATTTTATTTATTTCCATTTTCAATATTTGTCCTTCAAGTGTTGAACAGCTGCAAATACTATTTAGCATATTATAATTTAGCTACAAGTGATGTATGTAATGACAGCCTCCATCAGTACTTGGTCCATTACAAGTATAAACATAAAACTCCTACCAATGAAATTACTTATTAATCCATTTATGTGCCTGGTGAACATTTTTATCCTTTTTTATTGATTTATCTAACACAAACTTACACCATAATATGCTTTACTTATACTGACAAAAACACCAAAAATGTACTTATAACAATTGATGACATCAGTCAAATTTCAGTAAATGAACTTCTAACTTGTATAGAATAGGTGCTGATTGTACTTTATTTTTCCCCTATATTACAGTGTAGTTTCTGGATCTCTCTACAGTGGCATGAAATGTTTGGGCACACTCTTGTCAAAATTTCTGTTATTGTGAATAGTTAAGTGAGTAAAAGATAATCTCATAAAATTAAAGGTGAAACACTCTTTTCAACATTTTAGGCAGGAATAGTCTGTTGTTTCATTTTGTAAAATTTTAGAATGAATAAAGGAAAAAAAACACTGTACAAAAGTTTGGGCACCCCAAGAGAATTTAGCTCTCATACCTTAAATAGCTTGTCAGGGTTTTGCTTGTTCACAATCATAATTACAAAAGGCCAAGTGATGCAAATTTCAAAGCTTTATGAATACTCTGACTCCTGAAACCTTGACCCAACAATTAGAAGTCATAGGCTCCTCTAAGCAGCTGCCCAGCCCTCTGAAAATTAGAATAACTGCTGCCCACAAGGCAGGAGAAGATAGAAAAGTGTTTTTAGGCTGCTGTTTCCTCAGCTTCTAATGAAATTAAGAAATGGCAGTTAACAGAACAATGGGTGTCAAGTAGAGACCTGGAGGACCAAGAAAACTTTCTGAGAGACCTGCTAGTAGGATGGCCAGAATGGCAAATCAAAAACCAGTTTGATTGCAAATGAAGTTTCAGGAATGATTAGCATACTCTGGAGTGGCTGGGCACTGTTCTACTTTTCGGCAGCACCTGCACAGATATGACCTTCATGGAAGAGTCGTCAGAAGAAAACCATAGCTACCGCACTCACTTGAAAAGAAAAAAGTGTTACTCAATAAGTTAAAGATATGTTAGTACAGAAATGCCAAAGATTTATTTGCATCAATGTTAAAAGTCAGTTGCTCAGTAGCCCAAAGAATTTTTTTCATGCGTTATTGGTCCTGTTTAGTTAATGTCTAGGTCAAAGTTTTTTAATAAGTAAATTTAAAGGAATCTCTTAATACATATTTGCTTCTGAAAAATGTTTACTTAATAAAATGAATATCAGCATGAATATATCAATGTCATATTTTTATCAGGTACCAGCCTCAAAAATCCATTATCTCTCAGGCTTTACCACTTTCTAACTATTAAACATCCAAATAAAGGGGGGGTTGGAGACAGAGGACAGACTCTAAATGCTTTGATGCTGTGTCACCTATTACTAATTCAGTAATTGATTATTGTTTATGAGTTTGAGTACTCAGTTTTTCTGCCTGTACAACACTCACTCATTCAATACTGTCAGCACCACATGCCTGGGGTGTCCTGTTGCAAGGCATCCCCTCTTCCCCCTTGCTCTCGCTTCCTCTCACCTCTCTACGCCCGGCAATCTTTAGTAAAAAAAAAAAGTAATATTTCCCTAGCCTCCCTTACCTGATGCCTAGTCAGATTGTAACCTGAAAACCAATTCCTAGCCCTCAAACAGCCGCTTAAAGCGGTGAAGCCTGGTCAGGATGACCTGACATCACAAATATGTCCCCATTCTGAAGGTCTCAAACTCAAATTGGCTCTCCGAGAGAAAGAGGCAATACAACACACACGCACACGCACGCACCTCAAAGCCATAAAAATAGATTGTGAGTGACTCAGCCGTTATGTAAAGTCCATCTCTGATAGGGCTGCCTGGGGCTGTTTATGTCAGTTTAGCTTGACAGCACTGGAGCTGAGGTGACACGTGTCTGCTGTGTCCGAGCATCAATACACACTCACGTACACGCGCGCTTTTCCCAGAATACGCGTGCTAACCAATCTCCCTCTCACTCGTCTTCCTTTCTAAGGCTACATTCCCCAGTGTGTGTCTCCCAGTGGACGAAGCTGTGATACAGTCAGCGTAACGGACTCCCTCCAGCCCAAACAACCTACATTATTAGCATTTCAGTGCAGGCAGGGACAGAAACACCACATTAGACATGAATCACATCCGTCATCCCTATAGCCAAGTGGACAGTTCAATTAATATTGGTAAACTTGAGTAAATCAAGGCTTGAATCTAGAGCGAGACTGATACATTAGCTTGCTGTTGTCTTTATTAAACATCAGATCTGATCCTGTCTGTGTCACCAACTTCTCATAAAACAGATGTGGTGCAGGGCGTTTGGTTATATATTTATCATCTGCATCGTTTTCCTATGGGAAAACCTTAACCTGTATTAATTATAATGAGATACTTTAATCATCTTCCATTCAAGTATGTTTCCCCGCTTATTAACCTGGATTTGAATATAGTCTTTCATTGTCCCATGGTGGTCTGGTGCAGGTTCCAAGTCTTTACAGTGCGGGGGACTAGGTTTGAAATCGATCACATTTTAATATCTAAATTTCTGTCATACCACAAATCATTGCAGGAGGTGTCCTGTTCGTACGGTTGATATCTGATCTGATTTTTTTTTTTTGACAGAATCACAAAAAAAACAAAAGTGTCGGTTTGACACTGACACTTTTGCATAAAATGCAACTGCATGATGATGAAAGAATCAGTGTTGTTGGGTTAAATGGAGGAGTAGGCAAAGGGCTTCGAGCCAAGGAAGTAAAACCCATGTGTGCGCACACACACACATACACACACACACACACACACACACACACACTTACACCACCTCTCACAGAGGCTGTATGTGATCATGCAGGCCTGGAGTGAGAGGCAGAAAGTGATTGAGCAAGAGATGAAAGCGTCTCCTCACAGTTCTGTCTCAGTGACAACAGGTTTCAGACAGAAACAGAGGCACACACACACACTGACTCACAGTCTGTTTAATTAAATGTGTTAACAAAAGTGCATGTGTGTTTGCCTGTGTGTGTGTGTGAACGTGTGTGTGTGTTGCATATGAGTTAATGATTGTCTTAATTGTTGCAAGCAAATATCCCTCCCACTGCTCCTCATTCTGCATCGACTAATGGAAAGGCAACCACTCCCTGAGGACAATTTGGAAAAACGTGTTGGCGTGCACACACCAGCACACACACATGCACAGATATATTATCCCCATAAAAGTGATGAATACGTGGTGCATATATATATATATATACACATATATGTATATATATATGTGTGTGTGTGTGTGTGTGTGTGTGTGTGTGTATACACACTACAGTATATAATTTTCAGATGATGTCGCAAGATGCTTGTTCTGCCTTTATACTAGTTGATATAGATGAAGCATAATTCTGCACCTATAAGTTCTGTTCTTGCCTCAAATCTGATTCAGAACAGAAGTTTTAGAGATATTTGACATTTCCTTAGCTCCTGTCATGTTTTTCTGCCCTGAAAACTGAAGGCATAGACCGATTACAGTGCAAGGAATGCTGTGTTCAAATAGGCATGTGGATGGAAGTTAATATTAATGAGTTGTGTAAAACTGCTCACAGTAACATTACAGCAGCAACTGATTAACAAGCAAGCTGAATATAACCCTAATGGTTACTTTCGGAATTACTTTTATGTAGTTGCAAAAAATAAAACTGTGAATTATCAGCTTTGGGGTATTTGTGACTGTTTCTGATGCAAATGTCTTCAAGTTAAAAGAGAGAAACTAGTCCCAGACCATATATTAATCCAGGATAGTTATATGGTGTGTGCAGTCACTTGCTGCAAACACATTAAAAAAATCTAAGGTTTCACTTTAATGTTTACAAACTGGCCTTCTGCTTCTCTCCCTATGGAAAACCTGTGGCAGCTGCAGCTGAAGTGACACAACAATTACTAAATCTGTCCATGTACAGTCCACTGCTATTTCCCACCCATGGCTCCTTGTGCACATTGTTTCATCCCTGGAGGGGAGAACTCTCTCTGAATTTTTCTTTTTACTAACAAACAATCTAGCTGTTAGTGTTGGTTTTTTTTGAATAGCTTTCCCCTGTCTTCATAGAGAGCTGGGGCTGGGTTGGAATCCCTGTGTTGTTGTGGGCCAATAAAACCCTTTGAGACACTGTGTATGATAGTGGGCTCTACACAACAACCGCAAACAAGTATTGGACGCACTAAGAACTATTCTTAGCAATATTTAAATTCAATTAAATTTTGGTTATATAGTACCATGTCATAACAGAGGTTATCTCAGGGCACTTTTCATATAGAGCAGGTCTAGACCAGACTCTATAGTTATTACATACAGAGACCCAACAATTCCCCCACTTGGTGATGGCAGCAATGAAAAAAATCCCCTTTAAGAGGTAGAGATGTTGAACAGATCCCGGCTCATGTTGGCCGGCCGTCTGCCTTGACCAGCTGGGTGGAGAGTGAAAGAGAGGGAGAGAGAGAGACGGGGGGGGGGCAGGAGAGAGGAGAGAGAGCATAGCACATTGCAGGTACCATGTAAATATGTTTCATAATAATGGGACTAATAATAAAACTAATAGTTATACTAATGGGGCTAATGATATTACTAAAAGACTTGTGATGAAGTGATGAAGTTACACCACTGGTCAGCAGGCCAGCAGGTCAGTGTTGGGAGTTTCCTCATTGGCTGTTGCCAATGAGGATGTTGTTCGAAAATAAATTGGCACAAAAAGTTTCTATTGTGTCATCAAGGGGATGTTTACGTGTTGTTGCCAACTCAGTGCCTTTGTCCATCGATTTACCAAATTATTACACCCTTTTAGTGACCTTTCTTCACAAAAGCAGCTGATGTTTTGATCCTCGAACATCTCATTCAATTGAATGCAGAGCAACTGCGTTTACGCTAATGACCTTCTTTGTCTCTGAGTGATCATTTTACAAGTAAATATAACCAATATTTCAGCACAGCCATTGTCTTTAACTTATGTGTGTGGTGATTTTGTCAGACAACATTGTGGTTATAAAATTAGGATTTGAGCAGACTATCTTTGAAATGACATCGGAGTAACCGGTGCTGGTTAACATGTCGTCTTAATGGGCTGCATTTCAGTTACTGTTCCGTACTTGTTCCATTATCTGACAACAGAAACAGAAAAGCATTTAAATGATAATGGCTTTAATGGGGAATTCGGCTGTATTAAAAGCACTGTATATGTGAGCACAGAGAGTAGAAGAGAAGCAGATGAAGGCAGTCAAGCCAAATACTAGATTTTGACCTAATGTTGTTACACTTATAGACAGAGACACACCTGCTGTTATACAAACTAGATACACTCAAGAATAGGTGCACACAGACATTAGTGCTTCAGGCTGCAAAATAATTCAGTGCCCATGGATTTCTCTTTCCTACATATACTTGCACACACACTTACTCATTAGGGGCTGGGCACTTTGTAGCCTGCAGCTATGAGTGAGTCTGTTAACTTTGAGTCCAACCTTGATTATCTGCCTCTCGAATTGAGGAGACGTCTGAGGACAAGCTCTGAAAGAGGCAGCTTAAACTGAGAAAAAAAGGCAACATAATGTGACACAAGCTTTTGCACTTTGGAGCCCAAATTGCCCATTACACACCTAGAAGATCCCTTTTCTTCACAATATGACACTTCTCCTGCCAGCTCCCCTAGCTGGCAATTGATCAATAAAAAAACAAACAAGTGTAAAATTTTAAGCAAAAACGTGTCAAAACAACGCTATTTAAAAACTGCTAGTGCCATTTCCTGCTAAAAATATCCAATATCACCCACCTTCCTTTCTCATCAGGAATAAATCTATGTGAAATAGATTACGTTACTGGCAGCACACACACACAAACATGCACAGATCCCGTAGAGCTGTTGTCGGACTAGATTTACAAAATAAGACAAGTTGGGCTTTGCAGCCAGCCAGTGGTTGTCATATAAGACTAGGTGACTGTTGGTTGGAGCTGTTCACATGTTATTTACATCAGGCACCCTCCTGTCATGTTTTGTTCCCGGCATGTCTCGTGTGTGTGTGTGTGTGTGTGTGTGTGCGCATATGTCTTCACTTGTGTTTGTGTGTTGCTGTGGGTAGAGGACTGTCTCCCTGATGATCCATCATACCAAATAATCATCCCACAGTCATCCGTGAGATGCGATTTCCTTTAAACAATAGCAGGCCAGCTCGCCTCGCTGACCCTCAACCTCTCAGGCTGCAGCAGAACAAACACACACATGTGCAGCTCCGCCTCCATTGGGGCAGTGGTAATGACACAGTGTCTTTATGCTGCTGCTCGTTTAACTGCCTTCTAAGCAGACTTTAATAACTGGGGCCAACTGCTTGTCAGTGCTACGGTTCTAGATCGACCTTAGCTATTTGATAGTGGGAAAGACACAAACAAAAACTAATGATTTTGCTGCCAAGAGAAAAATGGAAACCATTGTGAATTCCAGAGACCTGTTTTTACCAGAAATTATTGTAATTTTGTTGAAACCAATGACATGGAGAGTTTGACCTGCCTACTTTGAGTACCAGGTACAATACAACTAGCTCCTAATCTGTTAACCAAACACTGTCCACCCCTGCAGTAGGCTGTCTGTTCAGAAAAATATACATACAGATAACATGTATAAGTATAGGCACTTGCGTGTGTGTGTGTGTGTATATGCATGTGTAAGGATGCAGTATTTACACTGTGTGCAACACATGCATGTGTATGTGTAGATTTTCAAATGTGTAGATTCATGTATAGATAAAATGTAAATGCTGTGAATTCTATGAATTTTTCCTCGTCATTTTAATAAAAAAAAAAAGGGGGAAAGAAAGATGAAAAAAAACGTTCTCTGTTTTTTTGGACTTTACTCTGATTTCACCTCTAATTTTGCCTTGTCTTTAAATGAAACCGCTAAAAACTAAAACACATCTGAACAAGTACAAAGAACCCCAGCTAGACATTGCTTTTTGTAAGGGGACACAATCAAAGATGGTACAGAACCTTTTTTTTAACACTGCATTGTATTTATTCAGCTTATCATATGTGTTTTATGTAAATTCTTAATCTAAAAATTAGCTGGTATCTAACTTTCCAACAATGTAGTGGAGTAAAATGTAAAGTACTGCTTTCTGAGATATGGTGGAATAAAAAGTTTGCGTGAGCATCTCAAATAAAGCCCAAGTACCTCAAAATTGTACAGTGACAGTGAGTAAATGTACACAGTTACTTACCTTGACTAATATTGTTGTAAGTCGGTATCAGAGCCCTTTTTTCTTCAGAAAATTGCATATATTACAGTGCATACTGATTGGCATCCTTCATTTCTGAAAAAAAGGCAACACTACATGTACATACCTGTCTGCATAGAAGGACAACCATGGATTCACTGATTACCTTTCATCAATTTTCCCTCTCACACTGGTCTCACCACTTGAATTGATTCATTAATTTCCTTTAACTAATGGGAGGGTGACGACAAACATGAAGCAGATGTCCTTTCATGGTAATTGCAGTCGGTGGAAATAAACATTCATCCAGCATGAAAAGGTTGAACAACAACTTTGAACTTTTAATAGTAATAATAACTTCTCCAAGGCATCAAGAGACTGAAACTCAGCTGCAGAAAATGGGTTAAAGGTCAGATGATAAAATAAAATTATTAAAAATGTCATCTGTCATCTGGACATTTGATTCTTTAAGCTCAGTGAAATGATTAAAGATGTTCATTATCTACTGGGGGTACTGGTAGATTGCAAGTCATGGCATTTCACATGAAGTGTCAGCGGCTTATCTCTGAAAGTGGAAAAGGATTTCACTTTGTTACTGAAGCTGTGTTCTTCATTGTTATGAGGCACAATACACTTCTTTTTATTCGAAATTATATTAACTGAGTCCAAAAAATATATACTTACAAATACATGCGATTATTTTCGATTCACAAAACATTCAAACTTCTGCAACAAACCGGAGTTGTATCACATCGTTTTGTCTCATGTTCATATTTGCAAAGAGAACACTTGCAGTTGATTAAATCATAGAATTAGCGCCGCGATGGCAGAAAAAGTCAAGACTTTCACAGCTGAGTTCCTATTTAACAAATTATCACAGCAGCATGACTGACCTCTAATAAGAGCAGACTGGTGCGATGGACTCAAGCGGTCCCAGGTGGAAATCTAACATCCAACAGTCAGCCAGAACTCACTCCTTCTTATTAAGAGGAGCAATGCTGCAGACCGGAGCTGCGCTGCTCCAGAAACATGCTTTTAAAGCCTATCCTGGGAAATTATGGATCAGACCGGTGCGTCATCCCTCCGTCGCCTCTATCATATGTGCCCTCACTGGCAGCAGTTAATGAGATAGTCAGTGAGCTGAAGGGAGCAATATGCTAGATCTACAGTGAGGGATCATATGGCACATCAAGCAGCCAAGCAGCAGGGACGACCCCCCCCCCTCCCTCCATCATACAGTAATTCCACCTCTACAGCCAAGTGATGGATGGCTGCTAGAGATCCGAGTCTTCAAGGTCAACAAGTCAGCTGCCTGGCAGCCTGGTAATTTAAAGGGAAGCCCACGTTTAAATCAGACTTTACTGCGAGCGAGACTCACAATCACCGCGTTGACTGGAGGAGGGAGGGGAAGGGAAGGGAAGGGAAGGGAAGGGAAGGGGGCGAGGTCGGAGCGCTGCGTACGGGGACGCGTCCCGCGGACGGGCCCGCAGCTTTCCAAGCCGGAGTTTCTCGCTCCTCCTCCGGACCGACTCCTCGCCGTCGCCCCGTCCGGCAGCGATGCCGTCCGCCCTGAGGTCTCGCCTCCTCCCCGGCGTCAGGCTCTACCTGCTCGGTTTGAAGGTTGTGCTGGCGCAGCTGTTCAGCAGACCTTTCAGGTTGCCAGGTTGGTTCGACCCCCGGTGGATTTGCCGTGGTTCGCCCGGCGTTGTGTCGTGGCCCGGTCGGTCCCGCGAGTGACGAGCGGCGGGTACGGTGTTGTCACGTTAATCGGCGGCGGGTGGCCCGTTAAAGAGCCGATAATCATATCGATCCGGGCGGTCGCCGCACTTCGGTGACGTGGTGCCGTGAGTGCGCTAAGCTAGCTACGTAAGCTAGTTCAGGAGAAGTGTGAGAGTCGAAACAGAGTGAAACAAAGTGCTACCCGGTGCCTTATATATACACCGAACTCACCAGAAGAGCTCAAGAGTTCATGTTAACACTTGAGTATTTTCTCCAAAAGCGTCTGCGTTTGTCGCCGAGCGACGTGGTTTTAAATTTTCACTTTTTATAACGCAGTTCGGACCGGGAGAACAGAACCTAACCTGCAACAGGCTTATCAAAGCGTGTGAGTGACAGTTCTGTCAACCAATATAAATTACTGAACGGAAAACGTGGTGCAGAGACTCAGTAACGGAATATATATATATATATATTCATAAACCAAAACACCAACAAATATATAGATATTTATATATATTTGTTGATGAGTTAACGATAGCTCAACAGTGACACCTCTTTTTCACATTACTGCATATTTGCATAAAGTAGGTTTTTACGAACATTAAGGAGCCAGGCTCAGTTGTGTGGGTATCGTCTTCTCATGGCCAGAAAAAGGAATGTCTGCTTATTTGGCCTCTTTATTGAGTAACAAAAGTTTTTTCTTGCATAAGTCAGTTATCCTCATTCTCATCTCACACATACAGTTCCCACCATAGAAATTCCATCACACTATGGATACATAAAGTGATTTATTATTTTTGTTAAATCTATTTTTAGGCAGCTTGCACTCATGTTAATCCGTTAGTCCTTTAATTTAAGGACACTAAAGCAACTCAGTGAAACAGCTCAGCAATCCAACATACTTTTTATGAATGTGAGGGAAAATTGTTATGCAGCACCACAGGAATACAAAGACTGCTCATGTCTTGAAATGGCGTCCACATCTTGAAGCGGCTTTCTTATCAAATGACATTCTCTCTGAAATCTGTGTCCTCTTCTGCCTTCACCAGTGATGCCCAGACAAGATGGCAAGGTTGCCATAGTGACAGGAGGAGGCAGGGGAATCGGCTATGAGGTAGTCCGCCACATGGCCAGACTGGGGGTGCATGTAATCATAGGTACGGTATGAGGCACCACACAACTGACATGCAAACATGAAAGGTATAGAACCTGTAACAGGACAGATACACATGTACGACAGAGAATTTCCCAAAGGTTTGCTTCCATCGGGTTATACTAAAGTTTACAAAAAACAGCAGTAAAAGTAACAATGATTATGATAACCTCTCGTGCTTTACATTTAATAAAAATCAAATGCACAAAAAGACAGCATTAAAACATCAAACAACACAATAAACTAAGGCAAAATACTGTACTTAATAAACAAACAAACAAAACAAATGAAGGCCTTTAGTTAAAAGCAGCTATAAAATTTAATTTTGAGAAGAAACTTGAAAGAGTAATTAACAGCAGTAGCTGGTTGATTTTTCTGACTGTTAAACCTGTTTTAAAATTCTCCTCTATTTTTCCTGTTAATGCTTAATTCATCATTTTTGAAAAGTCAAGTGGAATAGCCTTTTCTACTTTACACTGTATGAATTCTCGAGAGTTTTAAGGAGAAAAATTCTGTATCTGGCTTAAAAGCAGAGATTTATCTATAGGACCTCAGCTTTCCAGTCTAATAGATATTGCATTACATTTACTATCTTGCTGAAAATTGTAGTAGTTTCTCTGTAGTTTCTCTGCTGACAGAACATTCTTGAGAATGGGAGGGAAGTAATGAGTAATTTTGCTGAGTAAGATGGATGTTTTGATAAGTGAATATATTATGAGTCTTTTGAATCTATTATGATTCTTTGTTTTGATAAGTGCATATATTATGATTCTTTGTTTTGATAAGTGCATATATTATGATTCTTTTGACTTTACATCACTTGAGATGATTACCGAAAAAAGTAAGTTGTGTACAGGTCAGAGCCATCAAAGCAATCTATCAACACACTCATTTATGCAAATGTAAAACTGGTGACACACTAACCTTAGAGATGATAGTGAGAATGCCTCAATAACTGCTAAAGGGGCTTAAATTAGTTTTCAGTTGGCTGATCAGCAGTAACAAAGGAAGAACTGAAAAGACTTGTGCCAAGCTGTGTAGAGATGGAGATGTTGCTAGTGTGTGTACTTCAACTACTGTATGACAGTTTGAGAGCAAGAAACTGTTACATTTAGGGGTTGGTATGACTTAATAAGGAATACAGTAATTTTACAAAATTGGTCTTAGTTACACACACTACTCTGGCATCACAGGTTTTATTTTTATTTTTATTGTAGTTTTTTCTTTTTTTTTTTCTTTTTTTAAAAAAATGGTAGCATATGAAAACTATTGCAGTCAAGGTCTTTAGAAGCTTAAGAGGCGTATATCTCAACCCAGATATCATTAGCCTCATAGCATAATTGCTTAAGTCATTTTTTGGCCAAATTGTGATATCTGCCTAACTTTACTCTCCTACCATTGCTGCGTCATCCTGCCTTATTGCCTATGTCCTCAGCCTATCAGAACGCTTGTTAGAGTCCAAAATCACTATCTGCCTCAGTCATCTCTTTGACTTAGGCATTTTTGCTGCTACATACAAAGATGGCGGACTGCATGAGAAAAATTGCCTAAGTCATGGCATATTCTGCCTTAGTCATTTTTATTTGTTATGCAATAGATGTTGTGGCTTATTTTTTTTTTTGCAAAATTGTTTAGACATCTGGTCGAACTTTCTGTCACAATATCAATAAAAAATACCAATATGCTTGCTAAAGATTGTGTTTTTTCCTGTTTTCTGAAAACGTTCAAATATGGCTTAGGCAATTATGCTATGAGGCTAACGATATTCAAAATAACACCTCTCTATGGTAGTTATCAAAGGGGAACTGTGTTAAAATACATCTTTTTGTGAATAGGTCGAACATCCCCTTTGAGGGTCCATGGGGCTAAATAGTGTAAATTAATATTAGCACACACACAGAGCCGATGTCTTTCTCTTTACTATTGTCCTCATGTTTCAGGTAATAAGTCCAGTACAGCTGAATGGTGATGGGCTTTGTTGGTCGGGCTCCAGAGACAATACAAATCTACACACATATCTTGTTATAATAAAGTAATTTTCATTGTACAGTGAAGAAAAATATTGAAGACATCAACTTCTTTAAAGCCTGTTGCAGTAAAAAAAATCCTTAATTAGTTTCAGATGGTCAACAGCATATTAGATGCCTCTTGACACCCTGTTGATCCATCTTAAGGTTTGGAGTAACATCAAAACAGTTTGTTTTCATCATTAGAAAATTTGTGTGATGCTCCACTATGAGATTATGTAAAGACAATTTGAGCTCTGCTGGGATTAAAAGGCTGTTAACAAACTGGATGTTAAATGCAAATTTAGGATTATGAGAGGCTCTTTTGCATAAAACAAAGTCTGGTCTTGTTCCATTAATTATTTAACAATATTTAATGTTCAAGGATAAATGCAAAACAAAAAATGTCATATGAAGGAAATGGCTCACATACTTTATACCATGGTTTCTGGTAGCATCCATTTAAAACACAATAATTTTACTGAGCACAAACAAAAAAATACAGATTAGCTGCAAAAATACAGTAAGTGTTAATGTTTAAACATTGTGAAATTGTCTCGTAAAATAGGAAAGAGAATTTATTTTAGATTTGATTCATAAAGAAAGCACGAGACTGAGGACATTTAGGCCCATTTCAAAGGAATTGTGTAAATAATTAAAATAGAAAAATAATACACTTGGCCAGAATTTATGGCTCCCACCATCAAAAGTTTGATATGTGTAACAGATAAAGACAGAGTAAATATTCACAAGAGTATGTATGTATAGTATATGCATGGGAAATATGTATAGATGATCAGCCAAATGGGCTGATTATCTGAGTCCGTATACCGTATGTTTATTTCTAGCTATATATCTGTCCCTTTTCTTCCCTCATTGAAGTGCCACCTAATACATATTTACCAAGGTGATGTACACCTACACTTCAGACACCTACAGACACCTACACTTTTTCCACATTTTTTTATGTTGCAACTTTATGCTGAAATTGTTTGAGTTTATCAATCATATCCTATAATGGAAAAGTAAAAACTGAATTCTAAAAATTTTCAAAAAAATTTATAAAAAGCAAAAGTTGAAAATTTTTTTTAAATAAATTATCCAGACCCTTCACTCACTACTTTGCTGAAGCACATTTGTCAGCGATTACAGCCTCAAGTCTTCTTGTGTAGACAGGACAAGCTTTGCCCACCTGGATTTTAGGATTTTTGGGTTGGATCAGGACCAGCGATTAACAGCCATTTTCGGGTCTCTCCAGAGATGTTTGATTGGGTTCAAGTCAGGGCTCTGGCTGGGCCACTCAAGGACATTGACAGAGTTGTCCCTAAGCCACTCCTATGTTGTCTTGGTTGTGTGCTTAGGGTAATTGTCCTTCGGCTCAATCTGAGGCCCAGTGCAAGAAGAAAATACATGCCCCTGTTAGGGAGGGACAATGTCTTACAACAAGTAATATGAAAAAAGTAAGACTTGGTAAAGGTAATGACTTGAAACGAACTGACCAGAAATGAACCACAGATGTCGTGGCTCCTAGTACCTCCATAAAAAAAGCACCCAAAGTGTATGTTTTTGCATAAATATAAATATGAGAATATTATAACAGTAACTATCATATGAAATTAACCTGTGCTTCGTCCAAAAGTTGTAGTTAAACAACTGAACAAAATTCATTCAGTTGATCTGTTACAGTGACATTAGTATCAGACAAGCTGGTTATATCCTGCTCCACTGCATCTGTAGTTTTCCCTGTAGAGGAGACACATTAGTGGTAAGTTGGCATCCTGTTTAAGTTTTTGCATTTTTATTTATTGTTCCTTTTCCTGGAGGGTTCTGCTCGGGATTTATGTTTTTAGGAGATGTATTTTCCTTTTCATCTAACATTTCTCTGAGCAACAATCCAGAACACGCAGCTGAGCTATTAGAATCATCTCAAATTAACACCCCCTTGGGGGTTGACTTTGGTTTCAGTGTAACTCAGTTGTCAGTTCATCAGAGTAAACCACAGAACTCTCTGTGGTGATTGCACTTTTTGACAACATAAAACAGCTAAAGATGGATTTTATATTTTACATTCTGTATATATAGTCACTTGAACAATTTTCAATAGTGCAGTAAACTATAGTAAACCGAGTGAGATTTTAGGTTAAATGCCCATGTGAAACATTGTTAACTCTACATTCAGCACCTTAGAGAGAGAGTAGTCTCTCCAAATGACAGAATTTTCTGAAGAGAGGTCTGTCGATAAACCTTTTGATACAGATTTCATCTTTCATCACATCACTTCATCATCTGTAAGTTCAGCAGCATCGTCGTTGTGTGTAGCAGACATGGAGACAGGCTCCACAGTTTTTATCTCAAATAAAATATGATATTACCTCTGATAATAAAATGATAAGTGTGGTACAGTATTTCTAGGCTAAACCGAAGGCTTTTTGTTTCCACATACAGTTGGGTGCGTAAGTATTTGGACAGTGACACTGGAAATCTCTTATTACCTTAGCCACAGTGAAAGAAAAAGTCTCTGAAAGCCAAATTGGTTACATAAGATATCATGAAGGCTGGGTGAAAAGCAGGCTATAATAGACAGTAGAGGAAACATGATGTAATTTAAATAGGGGTATAATGGCACACATCTTCAAATCTTCTCGCCAGGAAGACACAGTGTTGCAGATGGTGTACACATGCAAAGGGCCATGAATAGTTGTGTAACAAACAAAAAAAGAGCTAGAGAGAGAAGGTCAACCCCAGTGTACTTTCTCCTCTGAATAGCTGAAAACCGTCTCTGCTGAGTAGTGTGAAATGGGTGTCAGCATCAGATAGTCATTTTCAGAAAGTCACAGAAATGGTTGAAGAAGGGGGTTTTTGAAGCTTTCTGACCATCTGACAAGCACGTTTGACTTTTGAGTATCCTAGCCCCCTCACATTTCATTGTTGTTTTTGGAGGGTAGTCACAAGTGTTTATTATTCATTAAAATCAAGATTTTGACCAGACTTGGTTGAACTAGTTCCATAAAGTGAGTAAAGATTTTAGGATCCAACACAACAAATTTGTAAAGCCAAGGAATGGGGAATCCAAATGAAGGCTGACAAGATCAAGAGTCTATGTATAATCATAGTCTAATAATTCTTTTTATTGTTGGATATTGCAGCTGCTCGATTGTGCAGAGTCTACCTCAACAAAGCAATCAGGGAGAAATATGTGGAGGAAAATTAGTGGTGTGGTGCTACATTAGGTAACATACAGTTGAGGTGACGGTGGTGAATATTGACAGAGTTGTCATCAAAAGCTGATCATAGACCGTGAACTTCCTCAGCAATTTTTTTTTCATATATAAAAAAAAAAACTTAAGATGCAGAACATTTTCACTCCAAGATGCACAGAGCGGCATTATGTTTTCCTGTGGTTGGCTTCCAGGATGAGATTGAATATTCTACTCAGTTCACAAGTCTTAAAACTTTGAAGAAAAAAATGCTTTATTCATTCAGAGTGTATACCACAAAGTCGATATCAGAGTGTCCTTGGAGACGGTTTGAGCAGAACATAAATGAGACTACATATGAGCACTACATATGATTACACACAAAAAATCGATACATGAAGAACTTTAAGTGTGTAGGCCGAAGCAATCTTATGTGCGTCGTAGCTGATCCCACAGGACTCAAGAGTGTATCTCCATTTCAAATACTCTTAAGATAATTCACGATGTGAGAATATTTATGGTAAAGTGGATCCCTCTTTGCTAATGTAGTGGATGCACATTTCAGATGGAGTGGTAGCATAGTGCTTGTGTAAGGAGATTTTATGGTTTAAGCCTCTGTACTGTCAAAAATACCAGGGTTTGAATCTAACCAGGGTGCAACTGAGCTTGAAATGTTTTTAACACTAGTACATCATACCAGAACCAGATGTGGTCAAAACCTAGTATATGGGTGCACTGCCCTCTTCTGTTTGCTTCTTTGCTAATCTCTGTGCTCACATATACAGCTCAATTCCAAATAAAGCTTTTATCATATACATGCTTTTCTTTTTATGTTATCAGACATCAGTACAAGTATGAAATAGTGACTCAACCTTAGCCCATTAAGACTTAATGTTAACCAGCCGTCACCTCCACATAATTTCCAAGTGGCTGTTCTGCTGCTAAAACATTGATCTTATGACCACAGTGTTGTCTAACAAAATCACCATACACATACCCAGCTGTTCTGTAATTTCGGCTGTATTTACTTGTAAATGATTCAGAGAGAAAGTGAGAAGCTTAGTCATGTGTTTGTTAGCTGCCATGTTGTCAGTTGAATGAGACACATTGAGAGGTGTGCCTGTAGAGATAAAGCCTGACCTTGAGCTTATGGGGCAATACTGGTGATTCTTTTCAATGAAAAATAGCTAAGATTTGTCCAAAAAATTGCTAGATTTGTCACCTTGTGCTTTGTGAGGAAAAGTCACTAGCAGGGTGTGAAAAATTTATAAATATATCGACAAAGGCTAGATGGCTATGTTGGCAACACTGCCTGTAAATATCCCCCTGATAATGCAAGAGAGACTGTTTGCACAAATTTATTTTGAAAGCACAACAGCCAACAGGAAAACTACAACGCTTAGTAACATGGCATTCGGCTGACCAATGGTGTAGCTTTACCAGTCAGTCAGTCAGTCATTAACGGACATTTGTATCTATAGGGCTGGCCTCATTGTTGGTGGTCCAGCGAAAAAAAAAGAGAAAAATAAGAAAATTTGACATTTGAAATTGCATTTAAAATACAGAAATCAATACTTAAAGATTCTTCCTCTCCTTTTGTTTCCTAATCAGTGCCTAAACAGTTTAGTAGCCTATTAAATATTCTGAATAATAATTGCAGCCTTACTTCATTGTTCCATAAATAACATATTGTGATATATGGGATTGATACATTAGATCCACAAAGGAAATCATCTTTGTTTTCTGAAGATCTGTTATTACATTAGATATAGTGAAAGAAAAAGTCTCTGAAGGCGAAATTGGTTACATAAGATTTCATGAAATTTATCCGTGATTGATCAGCCGTTCTGCTGTGATGAATGTTTTCCAGTCCCATTAACCAGAAAGTGTGTAAGTTTGCCAGGTCTACCTTTTAGAGGTTCGTGAATCCATTTACACCAATAAGCCAGGTCTTGTAAGTTGTGACAAATTACCTTCTTCTAACACTTTCCCACACCAAGAATGGGCAGCATGGTACACAGAGCACCCACAGTAATAGTAGCCTCTACGGATTCCCCACCGTTTGGTAACAAAAAATACACATACCACATGCATGCACATAATACAAATTCTCATAATATCAGAAGAATGAAACGTAGTGCATTTAGGACACAGTCATTCATCTCACCCTTTTTAAAATGATTCATAACTTCAGGTTAAACCATACAGCACACTAGAATATTTCTCACATATTTACCACATTTGTGGTCTTTCATTTGAAAAATCATTAAATAAAATAGTGCATTGTACATCCAAAGCCATCACTCTGCTCTACTGACCCTGATTTATGACAAGCTGACAGCCTCATGTTGCACACTTATTATCTGCAAGGTCTGATCATTCACTTATTGATTAGCAAATCACCGACCTTATAGCCTGACAACAGATTGCTCTGCTTGTGACAGCAGACATGAAGTGCATTAACATGAATAACCTGTCTTACCTTAAACAAGCTGTCTTGTCAACCTCTTTCTCTGGGCCAAACGAATCACAAAAATTTAAAATGGCAGGTCTTTCACAGGATTTAACTGAATTGTCACAGGACAAGAAAGTAAGACACCTCTAAGTAATTGTTATGTCTGGTTGTTCTTAGACCAAACATTGTTATGTTATGTTTGGTTGTCAGGTTCGTAGGTCCCGACGTTTGACACGTAATCTCTGATTTCTGTCCATCACTTTTGTGATTCTTGCAGCTATAGATTGTCACAAAAGAAACTAGAAGTTCCTACCTACCTCAACACTCCATTTTCCATTGTGCACCACAATCTTCACGATAAACCACTTTACATTAAAATCAAAAATATTAAAACAGATCTGACAATGATAATTCTTAATATCACAGTTCTAGCATAGTCATACCCATCTAGCATAGTTTTCCTTCATAAGCAAAGTTCAGCTTAAAATTAACGTCTAGTTTTTATCTCTTTTTCATAATTCATATTGAAATGAACTGGAATATGAATCTATACATGTGGAGCTGAAGCAATAGTTCCACATTTGGTTAAATATACTGATTCGATTTCAGTGCCAGTCATGACTCTACATTAAGTATGGAGCTGGAGTCAGGATGTGTGTAGCCTAGCTTAGCATAAACACCTACCAACACCTTTTATGTTGAAAAATTAACACAGTATCTAATGTATGTGTAACCCATACTTGTTAATGTAAAAATGAAGTTTGAAGTTTCAGTGGGAGTTACATGCTAATAGCTTTTTTTGCCAGCAACAGTCAAGTGCAATGACCATATGCACCATCTCAAAATCCTGTTCTCACAGTGAAGTTGCCAGGTTTGGTACCATCATGCCTGTAAAACTAGTGCATCTCACCTTTGCATTTTCCTGAAAAGAGAGGAAATTAGCATATTGCTGAAAATGTTGTACTAAAGTATGTATCTTGCAACTTTCCTGCTCTGTGTCATGCTCAGTTTATGCAATTTTTTTCAGCTACAGCAAGATTATTTAAGTGAAATAATTAGGTTACATTTTCAACCCCCAGCCCAAATTATTTAGTAGGCAAATTATTTCCTCAGGGCATATATTTAATCAGTGGCTATTTTAATTGAGAGCTTCGACCAAAAGTAATTGTACAGCAATGTGTATTTTATGATATGCAGCATTCTCATTTACTGTTGTTCCATAAGCAGAAAGGCCTATTGAAGAGCAGCTATTTGTGTAGAAAAAAAAAACCAAACTGTTAATGTGTGTGATCAGTGTGTGCCTGTCCTGAATGTGTGTGTTTGTGCTACACATCATGACACGTCATCCCGAAGAGACACATCTTTCAGCCCAGCTTGAACTGCAGTGCATCAGGGTAAATGATGCTGTGCCCTTGAAAAGGCTTGCGTGATAATCCAAGATTAGTGTGTCTATGTGTTTGTATGTGCATGAAGGCTATTTGTGTGTATGATTTGGGGTAAAAAGAATTTGTGTGCGTGCGTGTCTGTGCGTGCGTGCGTGTGTGTGTGTATGTGTGTGTGTATGTAAATGTGAGTGTGTGTGTGTGTGTGTGCGTGTTTGTGTGTGTGCGTGTATTCATTTGGTGTGTCTGCAGCAAATCCTCACATTTTAGATGTTGGAAACAGCTAATGTTTTGTTGGTCAGTGTTTTACCAACTGATGAATCATTTAATTGACTAATTATCAGCACTAATTCATAGACAGTGAAGGTATAGGTTTATTGGTATCTCTGTGTTATACAGTTTATGTGTGAGTACTCGTACTTCTATCTTTGTGAGTTATATACTTTACGGAGTGAGTACATTTTGGGAAAATGAGGACATTTTGGCTGGTCCTTACGATTTTAAGTGGCTGTTTTAGGGTTAAGATTTGGTTTTAGGGTTTAGGTTAGAATTATGTTTAGGTAAGGGTGAAAGTATGGATCTAGAGCATACATTATATACTCACATAACTCTGTTTGGTTGGACATGTGTATATGTGTCTAACTGTGGAATGGTTTTATTGATAATGAGGGTGTTTAAAATAGACACACGATCTCTCTCTCTCTCCATGTGTCTGTCTTGTAATTTTACCTTCTGTTTCTAATTTCTTCTGTCTGTCTGCAGTCAAAGCAGAGTTTCTTTGTATGCAAGTGTTCTCTTTAAACAGTCCTGAATCAGAGAGTCGGTGACTGCATCCTTCACCAGGGCATCTGCATGTGTTAAAAATATTAAAATATCTGATGTAGTGCATCTAATGTTAAAGTAACAGCTATTTTTTTATGAAGTCTCCAGAACACTGATCCACTGTTTAACATAGTTGGTAATTTATATATTAAAAAAAATAGCCACACATTGGGTATTGTCTGGATTTTATCAATGGAATTCACTCATTTTTTGGCTAGTTTACCTTCTTATCTACACCACACTTGTTAGTTTTACTTTGATTCATATTTGGTGTTTTAGATACTGTGTATTTCTATTCTATTTTGAGTTGTATCTGAGGACTTTATTAGTGCTCCGGTGAGCTTATCTCCCTCGGCAAAATTATTAACAAGAAGCAGTATATAAATAGTCACAAGTAGTTTGTTTTTGGTTGCCAGGCCAAAACACAACAGTGAATTTCCAAAATGGCATAACGCCTGATTTGGAAATGCTCCTATGACTGCTGGATTGCTGGCATCTTTGTGTCACTCACACTCAACTGTTAACTGTTGTTGTTGTACTCTTTATTTAACATCTTACACATATTTTATGGAATAATTAATTGTGCTTTAAAGTACTGTACATTCTGAAAGCTGGTTGCAAACAGGCGCTTTACTGAAGCAGAAGTCTTTACTCAGAATCTTTGTTAACATTCATAAACGTTCCTCTGGGGCTAAACGGCTGTATTAAGAACTCTTTTCATTTGAATACCTCCTTCCTAGAAATATTTTATTAGAAGATGAAAGAACATAGGACTTGTAAAAAAAAAGGAAAAACTGTATTATCTTACAAAACTCTCTAAGGGCTTGTCAGGCATTGTATTAATCTGTGTGTGTCTCCTTCTCCTTCAGGTGGGAGGGATGAGCAGAAGGGTCTGGCAGCCGTCAGAAGGATCTGTGAAGAGTACAAAGAGGCCAAAGGTAACATCGCGAACACATCTATGAACACACTTGTGCACTTGTTTTAGTATGCCAGTGTTTGAAGATAAAGGGCAGAGCTGCAGCAGTGTGTCCCTCAGGCTTTTTTTACAGTCTTTATCAGACACACACACACAATTGCACACTTGCAGGTATACACACACACACACAGAAACACAGACAGAGCTTCCTTGCAGAGTATACAATGTCAGGAGTGTTGTTGATGTGCTGTGAGGAGGACACGTAAACAAGGGAAAAGGCTATGAGAAGAAGATGGGTGGAGATAAGTCGACCAAAATTTGAGGGGAGGGGTGAGACATAAGAGGCTGAGAGGGTACAACATGACAAATGGCAAATAAAGGAAAATAAAATATGAAAAAAAGGAGGGAAAATGGAGGTGCAGAAGAACTGATGGAGGTGAGAGGAGACAAATGATAGCAGCAGAAAAATTTATCACACCACTGACTAAAGCTTGCAGTGTTCTCTGTAGCTCCTGTGTTGAGAAATTGATTTCACTGACCTTCACAGCACCATAAATTCAACCATAGTCTCACGACTAATAAGCCTCATAAGTTATTCTTTTTGTGCCAAACGGCCTTGAGATTTAACCACCTTGCTGGGTGTGTCATTGGCTGTTTATCTCAGATGATGTTCCGAGATTTATACCAATGCAAAAATAATTGAATAATCGGTGATACAGATTTAAAGACAAACTGAAATTTGTGTTGTCTTAAACGTTTGTGTAAGAAACTATCCAGGGTATCTGCAGGTCTTAAATATTCCAGTCTTGAAAAGCATCGAATTGAGATGCCTCAAAAAAAAAAAAAAGGAGCTCATAGAGTATATTAACAAGTCTTAAATTTAATTCGCAAAAGTTCTAAAAGCTTTCTCTTCCCTGCTTTAGGCAGTAACATTAGTTATAAATTAGTTACAAACTAAAAGTGGGATTTTTGTGAGAGGGGATTGTATGTGCAGGAAGCTTTTCAGTCCTTTTTTTTTTTGGAATATGAGTCAGTATTATCAGCCCTACTTAAATTCTTAAATTTAACTAGGTGATCCCTGCAGAAATCCTTGTTATAATTATATTTTATTCATTCTGATGTAGTGTTACAATAGTTCATTTGAGTACTGGCGGGTGTGCCACTTAGTCCTGGGTGACAGGATTTGAGCAGTTAACAACAATGAAAAGACACAGTAGTAGAACATGTCCAGATAAGTGCAAAATGTAGCAAGGTATGGCAATAAAATTACATTATTACAATTATAATTATTAATTTGCACAGAGATCACAAGTGCTGCAAAATATTGAATGGCCTTAGCCATGCTGTTAGAGCATGTCCGGGCAACTCAGTGGTCCTGGTCCTGAAGGGACAAGTAGATAGTTATTTGTAGAAAAAGCATCTAAACTGTCTCAGTCCTTTCCCATTTTCTTTTTCCAACAATTCTGCATAGCCATCGATCATTGGCAATAAAAGCTTTCTGTATGGTTACAGCTTTCCAGAATTCGTGGAACCATTAGTCTGGTACTTCTGTATTCCACCTGTACAATGGAAGCAAACTAGCCAAGCTTGAGTATGTTAGCCGGTAAAAGACTGTACTTTTGCATATGTTAATTTAAGCTTATATTTGCTATTTGCAAGCTTCTGTAAATTCACTGCTGTGACATACATTATTGACAGGAGGTTGTTTGGCTAGTTATGTCTTTCTTTCAAGGGGCCATGGTGGCAAATGACTGTCAAAACTCACATAACAGATCACAAATGTTCCTAAGCTTGTTCCAACCGATGCAGTAGTCATATCAAAACTGGTAATATTTAACACCTAGATGATGCACTGAGTGAATTCCCCTACTAAAATCAAAAGACAGATATTAGGGAGTTTAAAACGTTGCCTTGTTTGTCAGTTGTCAGTCCAGTCAGTTCACACGAAAACTTGATCAGGATCATCCGATCTGTGCCTGTTAGACTGTTGGAAATAGATTAGTTTTGTATCTTCCCACCTAGATATTTCACCAATTAAATAACAGCACCAACATTAGTTGTAAGTGGTACCATATTTTAATGCCTATATTAAAACATCAATACACTGTAAAAATAACTTAAATTAAAATGTTTTCTCTTTGGGATGAGAATTTTGACTAGTAAATGTAAGCATCATAGATATTTCACTGTACACTAATTTTTTCTTTGAATTAGATTTTGATAACTTTAAAGCTAACTCTGTTAAATATGTGTTAGTATTGTATCTCCCACTGTAAATAGATCCTGTTCAAATTACTTGCACAAACATCAGTTCTATGGAAATGTAAGAGATTATTTTCACCCTGAATTGGTGTTTGTGTGCAGTTTATTTCTCCTCTTCTAAATATACAATTTCCTATTCTTGCAACTAAAAAAGGATCAATTTTATCACTAGAGGAATGGGTTTGTTTCAATAACTGACTATTCAAATTTTACTTTGCTGAATTAAAAAGTAAAACAAGTGAAATCCAAACCTTCAAGTGGTTAATTTTGAGTAATTTCATTGCCTTTTGTGTGAACATGGGATTGTATTATTAAAAAGTTATTTAAAAAAAAAAGTTGGTGACCATATGAATGTTTACCTTAATTTTACTCACCACTGAAAAGTTCCTACTTAGTTTGTTTAATATGTAGTTTAATTGAATCTGTAAAGTCCATTGAGAAAAACACTAATTACACTGTATATTTTAGTACTTCATTAAGTTCTCATTGGTGGAGCTGAATATAGGAATTAGGGTTATGTGTGATATTAAATATAGCGCTGCCAACTGGGAAGCAAGCTGTGTTTTGACTTGCTTGGCCTTGCAGTGGAAAGCAGCACAAACCCGGCTGGTTAGGTCCCTGCTTGTGTGTAAGTAGCTGTCAGGTACAGAGACAGCAGCCATGTAGCTGGTGTCATTGAAGTCGATTTCCCTGGACGGGGCCGTGGTGAAATTGATTACTTCTTTTGTAATTGGCAGGCACTGAGGCATAGGGGACAAGAGGGGTGTCTCTAGCCAGATGCTTGTGCACTGAATGAGAATGTGTGTGTGTGTGTGCGCGTGTGTGTGTTGGTGTGTGTGGTGTGTTTCTGTGTGTGTGTGTATGTGTGTGTTGGGGTGGTGTGTGTGTGTATGTGGGTGGTGTGTGTGTGTGTGTGTTTGAATGTGACAGTAATGGATTCTCATTAGTATGTAAGGCAGGAGCTTTAAACATTTCTGTCCAAACCCCCTTTGGCATCCTTGTGCAAGCACTAATGTGTTTGCACATTTGTCTGTTATGTGAAATTGGAGACAGCTCATAATATACATGTGCTCCAGGCTGTAGAGGTGGTTCTCAAACAGGGGACTTTTGGACAATTGTAGAGGTCCTTTAGTAGATTTCAAAGTGTCACCAGTGACAGAGAATTTAATTTCACTGCTAAGTATCTCAATATATTCTATAGAATAGAAAAGATAGACTGTTCATTGGAGTCATTTTGAACACAAGTGAAAGAAAAATTAGCTATTTTGCAGTCTGAATCATAGGCCTCGTCAACACTCATATGGATATTGATACAAAACATAAGGTTTCCTTTACATTTTCGCCTCTCATCCACACAGGGGCAGCTTTTCAGGTCACTTAAACAGATTTCTACCATGCAGAACTCAGGTTATTTGTATCCGCATGGATATATAAAATTGACAGTGTGGGGTGCGATGACATCCCTCCTCAATTTATGCATTGCATGCATAATGCGCATGCACCTGAAACATCTTTATGTTTGGTTAGTTCTAGCAATTACAAATTTACAACCTATCCTTGCATGGCTTCACCACTTCACCGTCATGCGAAGGTGTCACTGTCTGCTTCACCCAATATTACTAGGCCCACAGCATCCGTGGTTTAAGTCTGTGTCAGAAACGACACTTCTGGATTAAGCCTGGTTGAAAGAGCAGGTGGTGGGTCAGTTTTGAGACTGGGATTGTTAGCAACAAGAGGTGGAGGGGAAAACTTTCAAATATCTGGAGCAACACTTGTATCCTGTGAGTTCCTTAATCTTTACATGAAAGTGGAATCAAGGGTGATGAAATCTTCAGTAGATGGGTTGAAAAACCTGGGTTGTGTACAGGCTACCTTTGACAGCTTACGTCCATGACTTGTCATGCTATGATACAGTGCTTGAAGATCCTATCATCGCTAAAACGTATGTGTTGCAAGAGAGTCAATTAAAACAAAAAATATAGTAGAAGTTGTCATAATAACATTTAAGGTATTGGTTGATTCATGTCAATTCATGTACTGAGTAAATCTCACGAAAATATTCTACCTGGCACCTTTAAAAGGTTTAAAATTTGCCAGCGGTAGCCTATGAGTGGCATAGTGAATTAATTTATTTTTTCTACTTTGCTAACATTTACTAGGACAGACAAAAAGGTAGCAAAACATCATTTCATTCCATCGTTTCTTTGTGACACATTTGCAAAGAATTATTGTAAAGCCACCTAATTAAACTTGAGCAGCTTGTGCTGCATCCACAATGTTTGCAGGAAATGAAAGTTTGCTTAGCTACGTTTTCATAGCGTAGCCTATTAGGTGAGCTTGACCCCTGCCCGCAACTCAACTTTTCCTCAGAATACATGTTTGTAATACGGCTTCATTTGGTCGGCATAAGTATATTGCTTAAAGTCATACAAATTACAACCTACTTAATCTGTGGTATTGGCTACTCCTACTTAGCTAGAAGTTCGGGTTACTGCTGTGTAATGTTCTCAACATGATGATGGATGTCGGCTCAGTCTAACATTTGATCGTCAGTTATAGTTGATTAATGTAGGTAAATGTGCAACTGTAGGAACAGTGATTATATAACATTGAAATTAGGCCAAAACCTAACCATGTGACTCTGGTCAGAGGGGTGGTTAAAAAAATCCTTGACCCTTAACTTTCTATATCACTGGTGGTGACATGTAATTGAGGTACTTTTAAGTAGCTATTTTTTTCTATGTTCTACGTAAATAGCCATTCTACTTTATTTATAAGAATAACATGATTTCACATTAATGTTAGATAAGATGTATATTAAGAAACTGTGTGATCATGTGTGATCAAGTTTTTTTTGTAAATGTCAGTTTTCAGCAAAAACAGTTGTAGCAAACATGAGCCATTCAAAAAACAATTTGTATTTAATAAACTTATTTTTTCAGAGTTCAACATCTTTTTGTTATATGCAGTTTATATTGTCAAGTACGTCAAGTACATCTATATGCTCTACATTCAACGTGGTCTTATGAGAAACACAACTTATAACTGCAATGCAAAAAAAACCTGTAAAAAAAAGTTGGCCTTAATGCAATTTTACTTAAAATAACAACAATTTAGGCTTAACTGAAACCTTATGCTATTACCTGTAAACAATGCATGCTTGACTGCAACATTAGTATTCACTCAAATAGCTCAGTGTCATCTTGTAACAGAGCCTGCGTATAGGAGAAGTGAGCAGGATGGTGTGGTGTGGTATTTGGTGGTGGAGATGAGACTGTGTGTGACAGCCCGTGTGGAGGTACGGGTGGGTGTACGTGTTCAAGCATAAGCGTAAGTGCTACATTGGGCTTCCGTGTAATGTTGTGGCTTATTGTTGATAGGTTGCTAACTAATTTGCCAGAAGAGAAAACCCTTCAATTCAATTCAACTTTATTTATATAGTGTCATAACAAACGTTATCTGAGGGCACTTTTCATATAGAGCAGGTCTAGACCAGGATCTTTACAGTGATTATTTACAGAGACCAAACATTAACCTCATGCTGGTGGCAACGAAAAACTCCCTTTTAACAGGCAGAAATGTTGAACAGATCCTGGCTCGTGGTGGTGGTGGTGGTGTGTGTGGGTGTGTGTGTGTGTGTGTGTGGGGGGGGGGGGGTCTGCCTCGACCGGCTGGCTGGAGAGTGAGAGTGAGAGAGAGAGAGAGAGCGAGTGAGAGACGAGGGGCAGGAGGAAGGAGAGAGAGCATAGCATAATAATGGGAATAATATATACTATAGTTATACTAACAGGGCAAATAATATTACTAATAGGACTAAATGAAATGGTAACAGTAGCAATCATAATAATTAGAGCAGTTGGTATTGATCAGGCTAATGGGGCAGTAGATGGTCAGTGATTCAGTGATTGAGGTTGTGAGCTATGCAGTGTTGAAGGTTCTTTTGTTGAGTGGTAGAAATACAGGTGAAGAAATAGGTGTCAAATAACTATAAATGAATAAATAATTAGCTAATATTGTTTCAGCATCAGGAAAATAAGCTCACTACGCATGTTAAGAATATTTAGAATGTTCTTCTCCGATATCTGATGTATTATTGATGTAACTTTATTGCCACCTATGGCCTAATGGCCTTATTTTCAAATTATGGCCATTCTGACTACCGAATAATGCTAAATTTGAACTTGCCACCTTCCTTGTCCTAATTCAAGAAAAGCTAGTCAAGTAAAGTGATGCATTATATATCAGGGCAAGTAGAATGAGCTTTCCAAGTTAAATTAAGTTTTACAAAAATAATTTCAAACACTTCCATAAGTCCAAGCAAAACTAAACACTGAAATTAGTTAATTACTTAATTATTACTAACTTATAGGGATCTACATCCGTGACAACTTGCTGGCTAAACAAACAAGCTGTCTATTCATCTGCACATAGCGGTTTGTCTGCATATGTTTTCCCTCAGTAGAATAGTTTTACATTTTGGGAAATACTGAGTGAAATATTGCTCCTTTCTTCTAACATTCACCTTTCCCATTTCAAGTGTGTAGATGAACCTACGGTAGCCATCGGGTAACGTAAAAAAGCCAAAGCGTCCTCTCTAGAGCCAGTAATTGTTAGTTAGTTTAAAACTAACATTTGTTAGTTATAAACTTCCTTATATTGCTCCCAATGGTGTCTCTTGGAATTGTAAATTTTTTGGAAATCTTCTTATACCCAAGGCGCTACATATATATATACATATATATATATATATATATATATATATATATATATATATATATATATATAATCTTGTTCTCTTTCTTATATGCACATACTCTCTCTATATATAAAAATATATAAAGGTGTGTTTGGTACCACTCAATCAGTGCCCAGTGTAGTAAATAAGGCCCTGTCCCCAGAAAACCTCAAGAAAAATCCTTTGGAAATATGCTTGAATCAATGAAGCTTAAAGCATTTTATTTTAGATTATAAACACACACACATTCACACACCACACACAGTTACAGGATATTTCTGCATTTTTGCCAGAGGCAGCGCTGACTGTCTGCTAACTTTAGTCACGGTGCACTTGAAAGTAACACTTTCTGCCTTAAGTCATAGGCTTAGATTAACAGTGTGAAGCAAGGGAACCTGTGTGTCTGCGTATGTGTGTTCATGCATGTGTGTTGTCTGCTTAACACACATTAACTTATCTCAGTTTAGGTAACCCAGCTGCTCCCTTCTCGAAAAACTACGGTTATTTTACCAAAGCTCTTTCACTTCAATTTACATAATTTGCAGTCATCTTTGTTTTTACGTAGTTCTGTCAGGAGAGTTATCAAACCAGCACCTTCAATGTTTAAATATTTGTTTAAAAATACATATGTTCTGTGCAAAAATGAGCAGGACATTGTGTACACTACTGAAAAGCTATGGCACTGGAAATGTTATGAATATTGTTCCGAAGTGATTGTGTGTGCAAGGCAAGCATGTGAGTGTTTATTTGTATTATTGCTCTATTATTTGTGTGTGCTAGACAGCCACACAATATACACAGGTTTGTATTTACTGCTGTCGTAATTTGGGAGAGTATCATCCTATTAACGCTACAAGCTGGAGCTGACTGAGGCACCGGCCAGCTTTCTCTCTCCAGCATCAGCTAAATAAAAAAGTCAGTAAAGGAGCTCATATTGGCAGAATGCCCAGACCTAATATTCTTGGATGTCACTTTGTTGTTTATCAGATAACTCAAAGTGAAACTCTCTATATTTTCTAGTCTGGGTCTCATAAGAGGTAATTTTTTTCGAGGTGACAATTCATTCATCCTTTTTGTATTTTCACTCTTTATTTAGACAGTATCGTCAAGAGGGAGAAAGGTGAAGTGAAAACTGTAGGGGGATGTGATCCAAAATGTAAGAGGGATTCAGGAAAACCCAGGACTAGACAATCACCTTATACCATTTTGTATTTAGACCAAAATTAAAACTGATCATCCAAACATTTCTGAAGATGGTCTGACACATTAAAGCCACCTAATTATTTGTCCAAACAGCCATCAAGCTCAGGCAGTAAAGCATTTGCCAATTGCATTTCAAGGTCTTTACTGTCAGTTTTAAAGCATGTGAGTAATGCAAGATCTGTGGCCTGTTGGCAAGCAGAAGAGAAATTGAATGTGTTTACAAGCGGTGCATTTTAATATCAGATTTAGGTGTAATCCAGCTTAATAATATCTAGTAATCATATCTCTGTACTGACAATCAGGACACAAGATGCATGTTAAAGCCAGGTGGAAAGAGAGGATTTATAGTAAGAGAAACAGGCAGGCCTCTCTCAATATTTTTTTTTATTGTATTGCTGTTTTAAAGGTGTTCGTTTTTAAAAAGAGGCACCAGTTAGAACAGAGAATGCTTTAGCATGAAGCCTAGAAATTGAAGTCTTGTACTATGAGTTGTAAATATTTCGGGATGGGCATAGAACCGTCCTCGCATTTGTCGGGATATTCCAGGCAGGCTGTGTTGAAAGCATAGCGGTGCAGCAGAGCATGTAAAAGTGAGATTTCCATGGACATTTCTGTTGCATGCTGAAGCCTAGCTGGGAAAAAAAATATCTTCTGCATGCCTTTGCACCTCTCACAAATTCTAATCACAATTGGACTGAACTAGTTAAAAACTACTGTAGAAAAAAAAAATCTTCTTTCTGAAAGTTTTTCGAGCTTGAGACAGTCCACAAACCTAATTTAGGTAAAGAGTGGCAAAAGGTGTTAAAATTCACTCTCTGAACATTATCCCAGTTGAAATATGTAGTCGAAAATGATTCTACTTGAAAAAAAAAAGGTCTTTTCGTTGCATTTTTAGGCTAAAAGATTGTTTAAAAAATGTATAATGAGGTTTGGTAAAATTGTGTTCCCTCCAAAAATAATCTTGAAAATATTGTCTTAATTGAACTCGTAAACAGTACGAGGTTTATTTGAATTGCTTGTTAAACCTACTTTACATCTTACTTCAGTTAAAAGCTGAATGAACTCTAGGGTCAGTATAAACATTTACCAAAGGATTTTCAGATGGAAAAGGGTGCCATCTTTTTCAGTAACTTTTTTGCTACTGTAGTGGCACTTATTGTGCACTGACTTGGCAGGAACCATTTATAATCCCATTTAGTGCACAAAATTACAGACACTATTGTGTAACACTCTTGTGTCTGCTTTTCCATCAACATAGGACACAAAGAGCAACTGGTTGGGATGCGAAGACATGGAAAAGGGGAAAGGATGTTTATAGTTTGAAAGCCCTGAGGGAAAGTCAGACATCGCAAGTCTTCTGCTAAACTGTCTTCTGACTTTTTACCCCATATAGACTTCAAAAGTAACAAGATGTGACATGATGTATTCAAGCAGATTTCTACAGAAATCTGTTGTTTCGTATGCAATAGTAAAGTAGGGCCAACAGTAACGAATAGGGCACAGCAGACATTTGTCAGTTGCAGTGAGTGTGAGGGTAAATGAATATAATTCAGGTAAATGAATGTAATTAAGCCATCATTCATATTTTTATCTACACCTGTCCTTTTCCTGCATTGATACTGTATGCCAAAATGTATTCGGTGAAAGGAATCTTATTTTGAACATTTTTTTCTGAAATTTCTCTGTGTCATTGAGAAAATAGGATTGAGAGCGTTTTTTTAATGCATTTTATCAAATCAGAATTGAAAATTAAATTATAAAAACTACTTACTAAACCTAGATCCTTGTTAGGTCTACATTTAACATTGACTCAGAATTGATGAAATGAATGATCTTGATTAATGAAATCGAAAAAGGAACTATAAATGAATCCAGTGGATTTTTCCAGTGTTGCATGCCTCTACAGTAAGTTCCTGTCATCAGTTTAACAAAATTCCTGGCTTTTGAATCAAGGAAGAAGAGCTTTGTCGGAGATCCTGGGGTCTTAATTCAAGGCAGGCGACAGCAGGCCCACGCCCGATCATTGGCATTTCACTCTCAGTGAGCTTTCTAGATATGACTGGCCTGTCAGACAGGGCCCGCCTTAAGGGAGCCCATTGAAGAGTACAGGAAAGGACTGGCATGCACCATAGGCACACACATACACACACATATACACACTGAGACAAACTTGTGATTGTTGTCATTGAAATGCACATACCTACTCTCTCTGTTTCTATCTTTCTTTTCATTACTCTAATCTTTCTCTCTCACACACATACGCACTCTCTTTCTCAGCCAGAGGTGAGTGGCATGACTGGAGATAAGGCTGTTATCAGACCTTAATCAGGGATGGCTGTACTCATCTGTCACAGTGGTCTCTTTCTCTATCTGTTCCATCAACTTTCCTTCCCCCTGCTCCCTCTCCGTCCTCTTTCTATCCTTGTCCATTTTATTTTACCCTCAACAGGTTCGGTTCACTTGGGTCACATTATTATTTTCCAGCAGCTTGAAAGGCATCGTCTTCATTCTGTGAAAGGGCATCGCACTCTTTTTGTAATTCTTCGGCAACTTCTCCGAAATTTGTTAAATACTAAAAAAATAATTCAAAACCCAACCAGGACCAAGACATATACATATTCAGTCATATTGAGGGCATGGGTTGGATTTGACCTATAATAGGACAGCGCTTTTAAAAACACAGGTTCCAACCAAATCAATGATCTCGAGGTGTCATGCAACTCCTCTTTCCTCATTTTACAGTGTTTTTCTTAGGTTTACTACTTCTACCACTACTTTGATACACTGCCCTCTAATATTGTGATATATAGAATATTACCCTTGTAACCTTGCTACTCAAAACATGGACAACAGTGTCATCTTTGTATGGTATAACTTGATGGTGGTTTGCCCTGCCAACCTAAGAAAAAACAGCTAAACAAATACAGTACAAGGGAGCATCAGACAGTACATATTGTACATTTTATACTATATTCTTCAGAGTATTCTTGGTTGTACTGAATTTATGTTTTTGTCTATGATTTTTTGTTGGTTTTTTTCCTTCTCTGTGATCTTAGTGTTTGTCGCTGGCTGAAGACTAAAATGGAAGAAAAAGCCATTTGATTTTGAATTTTTAGATGACAAGAGCCCAAAATTAGTCTTACAACATTTTTTTTACTTTCCTAGGATATTTCCTGTCTAGAAATGTTAGGAAACTGAAATAAAGCCTGCAATATGCATGCAGAGGAGGATGGAGGGTAGTGGAGCAATTGTAAAACATTTCTTTAAGAGATGAGATTTCAATTTACTGCTGAAGATTAGAAGTGACTCTGTAGTCCTGTGTGGATAGGGAAGGCTATCACACCAATGGAGAGCCTGTGAAGAGAAAAGAAATAAGCATTCTTGCCTTTATTTATTGCAACACTAAAAATGGTGAGACAAAACAAACCAGGGAAAGACTGAAACCTAGGCCCAAATACAAAGCTTCAGATCCACCTGGAAAATATCCACTTAAGAGTATGAGAAGAAAGTCTGATATTTTAATTTTGAATATCGAAATTCTGCTCTCAATCTACTAATTTTTATCGAGTCTGAATATTATATATCACCAGAAGCACAATTTGTGACCAATATTCCAAGTGCCCACCATTTGCTTAGGAGCTTGGGGGAGGCCCACATGTCTAATCTGGGGAGATTGACATCAAGATTGAAACTCAAACTGTCAAGAGGAGTAGTGAGGTGTGTGATGAAGGAGTATTATGCTGTGTGTGTAGTCTGAGTTGACATATCACAAGGCACTACTAACTAGCATCCAGGAAAGGTGGGTTACAGGTGCCAAGTTATGAGTTGATGAGCTATAAAATTATTTACTAAAAGTAGTGTGCTATGATTTTCTAGATTGACAGTGAGTAAAAGACAGTACAGAGCACATTAAAAGTTCTTGTCAATACCTTACTCGGGGCTCAATGTTTCTAAAGTTTACTGAGAGGTTTTTCTCAGAATTTTGGTAAATATGCCATTTAATGTTTAAATGAACTGGAAATAGATTGGCTATACAAAGTAGTTAAACACACAAGTGAAAATGTGATACTGCTCTTCCAATGAATGTCAAGCTGGACATTTCATTGTTGTCCTTTAACTAATAGTGCTGGTTTAATATTAACATTCTTTATAATGTGCTAAGTAGATGTCCTCACAAGAAATCTGTGTGTTAGTCTTTCTAAGTGTAGTCAGTGTCAGTGTGTGCACACCCGCACATACACACACACACACACACACACAAACACTTAAGCACAAAGAGTCACTTTCATGCTCTGATGATACCAGCTCTTGGGCATTGCTTTCTTACCTGTGTCTTATCATACATTAGACCTGATAGAACCGTGTGTTAAGCTTTGATGGAGTTCAGGAGGAAGTATTAGGTTTGATATAAATGTACTGGAGCAACAGAAGCGTAGCGCTGGCAGTAATATAGTGTAAGAACCCACCAAGCCTGCTGTAAGAGATGATTAATAAACTCTTTGATGTCTTACCACCAAAATGGCTAGCAGAAATAATCCGTTTACAATGGCTCTGATGTCTGTGCGTGTATGTGTGTGTGTCCATGTGTCCATTTGTCCATTTGTCCATTTGTCCATTTGTCCCTGTGTCCATTCCAGTGGAGTTCAAGAAACTGGACTTAGCCTCTTTGCAGTCTGTCCGTCAATTTGTCCAAAGCTTCAAGGAGCGAGACCTGCCGCTAAACATTCTGGTCAATAATGGTGAGTGACAGAAATGTCATGTTCTAGCCTTATGTGGTTTGTATACCATATAAAGTAGTATATAAGTATTTATAAATTATTCAGTGAGAAAAGTAGAAATCCTACACAGCATTGTAATTTGAATGCTGTTGCCTTAGTGAATTTAAAAGAATTGAAAGCATTAAACTCAGCTCTAGCCCCTGTGAAAAATCCTACATCAACATACAGTATATTTTGCATTTTTGCAAGTACTGGTAGACCAGCACTGTGTTTTGCATGTCCTCCACCAGGCTGGCTCATCAATTGGGGCAGTGGTTCCCATTCTTTTATGTCTGATGTACACCCCCCCCCCCAAGCCTTGTCAGATGAGCTTAAGTACTCCCTCACTGACACCAACAATCATGTTCAAAATGCCCTCAACTATTCATCCATTACTTTTTGCTATCTATTTTAACTTCTGTGCTTGCCCGCATGCTAGTTTTCAGGCAGTCTCATTCTCAGTATGTAGTGTTCAGGCTACAGATATGATCTGTTTCTTCATTGATGAGCCAGCCACTGATAGTTGAGGCCTACCGGAAGATTTTTGCCGTCATTGTCATACCATCAGTATACACAGCTCATAGGAAAACATTATAGGAACAAACTCCGTCTAAAGCCAATCGAAAAAAAAGAATTGTAATTAATAAGAGAGCATTTCAGCCATCGATTTCATATGTACCGATTCTTATTTACTAAAGCTGAAATGTGCATTTCTTCTCTGTGTGCGCGCATGTGTGCACGTGCGCTTTTTTTTTTTTTTTTTTTTTTGTCAAGCGGGTGTCATGTTGGTTCCTGAGGGTCGCACTGAAGATGGATTTGAGCAGCACTTTGGGGTGAACTATCTAGGCCACTTCCTGTTGACCTGGTTACTCCTGGAGACATTGAAGGATTCTGGGAAATCTGGTCACTTCTCTCGTGTGGTCAATGTCTCCTCCTCAGCCCATTGCATTGGCAAGATCAGACTAAATGATTTAAATAGCAGGTAGGTTCAACCACACATACACACAGTACAGTACATGCAGTATGGATATTGAGGGGATGGTTTTCCTCCAAATAATAAATGATAAAAATAAATAATAATAATGATATACAAAAATTAAAAATAAACTACTTGCTAGAGGTGCAAATGGTTAAAACAATAAACATCAATTTTTACACCTACAACTAATTCTAATGTTCACTGGTTATTCAGCCATTTCTAGCAACACAGCCATATCTAATGACGTTTTTCATATCTGTCCATTTACATAACAAGCTATGTTAAAGAAACTCTTATGCACACCTACCTATTCAGCCCCGCAATGTTGTTTTATTTGGATATTTTAGGCCCAAATCTGCCAAATCAGCTGCACACTCTCACCAACACAAGCATCTCAGTTTCTGCTGCCTTTAGTTGGCAACTGTTGGCTGCAGTTGGCTCAGTATTGTCCCAGCTGCTGTCCAGAATTATTAGCAGCCTAAACATCTTCATTTTGTTGTTTCATTGCCATAGGGCTGGTGCATAGCTGAATGCACAGACTCTCAGAACGTGTTATTAAGTCTTAACTGGTCTTTAATATCCCAATTCAATACAGAATTCTTTCTGTCCAAAATGCCGGCATGGCTTTAGTGATGCCCTCTAGGATATTTGGAAGATGAAGGAACAAACTAAACTCTTCTTGTAATTCTGCTGCCATCCTGTTTTGACAGTGATTTCAAAATAAAGATTTCCTAAATAACTTGCTCTAACTATATCCAGCTACAGCTGAACATAGTGACACAGCCTTGTGGTACTGTAATCTCAATAAACAATGATCTAAAACGTTTCCTTAATTTTTGGAGTAAAAATTATTTGGCATACAAATCTACTGAACAATTCTTACATCAATGTAATCTTAACTTCTGCATCTTCCATCCTTAATGCCGTTATTAACATATTTTTTACTGATAATTGTTGCACATACAGATCTTTTACTCACCGGTTCCTCAGAGCTTGCCTATAGTATTGATAGAAGGAATAATTTCATCAGCAGTACATATCTGGAAAACTGAGATTTTTAGTTGCAAAGACCATCATGTAACTGCCAAACTGACCTACTGTGCTGGAAAGAAGAATAATACAGTAGCAAGAGAAGCAAGTTTAGGCTATTAGATGTAGTCATGTCAGTGTTGTCAACTAAAGAATAGGAAACTAATGGTTGCTGCATGTTTTTTCCCTGATTTTTAAGCTATGTTTGTATGTGTGTGCATGCATATACACACATGTGTATGAAGTTCTATATTTTACCCTTGTACCACCCTCTTGGCTTAAATAAAACAATTTGTAAAAATGAACATCGTTATACTCAAGTGAAGATAATATCTAATTTTTATAATATGAAAATAGATGTGTGTATCAGTGGGACAAGCTTTACACATATGATATCAGTATAATATAAGGAGTCTATGCATCAACAATTGAAGCGATAATCAACAGATGTGTAAATAATTTCAGTGGCACCCGAATGATATTGAAATTACTTTGCAAGTTAAAAATAGAAGTTTTTAATCCTGACACACAAACAGCAGATAAAAAAGGAATACAGATTATCTCTCACTGTTAGGCAGATGTCAAAAGTGGAGATAATTTCCTTTCCTGATATGTCTGTATCAACAGGTCTAAACTACTGCTTCTTTTACTTACGTTGCAGAAAGGCGGTGCAAGCTAGAATGAAAAGTCCTAAACTAGTGTTAGTATTTTGCTGGTACTGCTACCACCAAAAGTTTAAGAAGAACTTGTCGTGCTGAACAAGAACAACTTCTTCCTACATGAGGAAAAGGTTATCTACTATGGCAGCAGTTGATTGAAAACAACTGAATAAAACTGCTTTTTAATCAATGTTATTTTAAAACAGAGACACATTTAAATTTTAGGGTTAATTTGTCGCAAAGTTTGACATTCTTTCTTGCTTCCTCCCTCCTCAGCCATTGTTATTCAGCCCATGCTGCCTATTGTAACAGTAAACTGGCCCAGCTGTTATTTAGCTCCCACCTTCACCAGGAGCTGCAGCATAGAGGTTTCCCAGTGAGTTCATGTGCTGTGGATCCTGGCATGGTGGATACTGCTTTGTACCGCCACCTCTGGGCACCCCTCCGCCTGGCACAGAGCACCATTGCTCACCTGCTTTTGAGGGTAAGACACTGTTACTTTACTCTCATCTGCTTTAAAATACTACAGTTCATTTGCCAGATGCTTCTATCCAAAGTGATTTACATCTGAGAGCTGAAACAATACAAGCAAGGATCTAGTCAGGAGAGAACAACATGAGTAAGTGCCATGAAGCAAAGTTCAAGTGTGATAGGATGAAGGTGCCTACAGGCAGTGTGAGAGGCAATTCTTAGAGTGCATAGGATGCATAACCTTTTTTTTGTCTGTTAAATGCAGAGGTGTTCAGTGAAGAGCTGTGTCTTTAGTCTTTTCTTGAAGACTTAGAGGGATTTGGCGGATTGAACAGAGTTTGGTAACTCGTTCCAAAACCGGGGAACCACAAAAGAGAAGAGTCTAGCTAGTGACCGAGGGCCCTGTCGTGGTGCTTACTCACACACGAGGATTACATAAATGAACAAGTTTAATTTACTCTCGTAAAAAACAAAAAAACCCCAAAATGTTAGTAACTTTGCAGCCTTCCATCATCTGCTTTCCTGGAATGAAAACACTGCCGTCACTATTCTGTTTTGCTCAAGGTACCACAGTAGCCTGAAACATTAAACTCGACTGTAGATAATGTTCAGTATTTTATTAAACAAGATTAACACAGACACTCTCTCATGCATACACAAATACATAGTCTATTCATATTGCTGAAAATAGAGGTGCTACTGAGAGTCAAAGCAGGCTCTTCACTGTGTCATATTTTAAAACATTTCTTGCATAGCTTAAAGCATTGGCTGCAGGCTGCTGTTAATGTCCCTGATTTTTAACGGAATAAGACGTGTGTGCATGTTTGAGCCCAAAACTGCAATTTTCACAGGCATTTGCCTCGAAGCAGAACCCGTGGGATGGTTCTGCCCCACATAGGCAAACACATAAATCACACAAACTCATATGCATGTAATAATTAACATCAACACACACAAACACAAAACACACAAACGATTTTCACTGTGAAAGAGGAAGATTGATGGAAAGAAAAAGGAAGACTGAGATAAAGAACTTGATTAAATCCCAGAACAAACAGTGTAAGTAAAATCAGGGAGGTAGATTAGAAAGGAAATGATCCAAGCATAAATAAAAGTAAACTAAAAAATATATGTAACTTGAAACTTAACTTCAGCTAAAATGATTATCTCAGTGTATGTGTATTAGACTGTGCCCTTCATATTTATGACATTTAACCCATTTGAACCACAAGTGGCATTTTACATAAAGACACACAAATGTATACAAACAAGCTCTAACCCAGTACAAGAATTTAAAGGTTAATTTGTCACAAAGACAAGTAATATATTTTGTGAAATGCAATGTGATATGCTCCTAAAGTAATACTAAAAAGATGAGTGAAAAATAAGGATTGGAAAAAAAAGAGATATGACGGATACAAATTCATGATAAAAAAGTATGAATATATGTAAAAAAGTAAATTGAGTCAATCATTAAAAATATTAAACACCAAGTAACATATTGATGTTTGGTTTTGAAGAAAAGCTTATACATTTTCTGAATATGATTTGTCAACATGAAGCATTCAGAAAATAAGCGCACAGTATTCTGACACTCTTCTACAGGTCAGTGCAACCAGCAGTACTTTTGGGAAGCACACAGTGAATATTGGTGGAAGTCACTGTTATTACTGAATGTTGTTTTAGTATCTTTGGTGAGCAAAGCAGTAAAATCAGATCCAACAGAACACAAGTACGCTAAAACAGGTGGCCTGTTGTCCTGGAAACTAATTATAAATATATATATATATATATATATATATATATATATATATATATATTTACACACACACACACACTTGTGTTTTTTCATCACAAAACGTGTTCTAGGAAGCGCTATTCTATAACCCCTCCAATTATAATCAGACCCTTAAACCAGCAAAAAGAAAAAAATATTCAAAACAATTGCAATTGCAATTGCAATTGCAATTCATATTTGGAAATAGAGTATCAAGTACTAGAGCACACAAAGACAAACACATACACGTACAGACTATTTCACATACACCAGTATGCCAGTGTACTGTTGATGCTGGCAGGATGTGATCCTGTCTCTGCTCTGAAACCTGCTCCTGGTCTCACAGCTGACACTGAGATCATTGTTAAAAAGCATCAACACTAACACTCACGTACACGCACGCTTATGCATGCCGACACACATGCACAGGCATGTACCCTGAGCTTTCTTTTCGCTGACGCTAACATCCACTGACATCACTCCTCCTCTGGCTTTCGCACATGCACACAGACACACACACACACACACACTCACTCGGACACAGTCTTTGTTTTAGCAGTCATAACTTGTTGTTGAACTTGTCATCCTACAGTCACTCCAATTCCTTTTGATGTTTATATATGTGATTTTTTTTGATATAGAAATTTAGATGTGTGTGCGTATGTGTGTGTGTGTGTGTGTGTGTGTGTGTGTGTCTGTGTGTATGTACATTGTCCATAGACTCCTGCAGAGGGCGCTGCCACTGTGCTGTACGCCACCCTATCACCAGCCCTGGAGGGGGAGTCTGGAGGAGGCTACTGGGCCAATGGGTGCAGGGAGATGACAAAACCACTGACCTTTGAACCCAACCTGCAGCTGAGCCTATGGGAGGCCAGCCTCCAGTTACTGGGCCTACAGTAGCATGGGACTAAAGGATGACCAACAGGACTCACCCCTGAAGAAAAGATCAGATACAGACCCTTAACTCGGGCCAACCAACCACCTTCCTTCTCCTCCTCCCTTTTTTCTCAGTATTTTTTCTCTGTCCATACCTCACATCGAGGTGTTTGTAGCGTTTTATGTTGACAATCTCGCAATCCACTGCTGGGCTGTGATTGATTATTCGGGAAGCAAACTCTTCCTTTATGTTTCAGACCCGCCAAAGAAGGGCTATGGGGGGACGGAAGACATTTTTTTTTCCACTGTGAGTAAGCAAACATAGAAACAAAGACAAATGAGCTCTAGGGTTATATCGATATATGATTTTGCTGCCATAGATATGACACCTGCCCCGCTCTGCCTTAATGTTATGAGTTTTACTGTCAGTGAAGAGTTTCACTGTCCACAGTAAACTTAATGCTGTTTCAGAGGCTTTTCCATACAAATATAACATTCTTCTGCATGTAACTTTTAGGCTTGGAAATTGTTCAACTGAAAGCTGAATTTTGGCCCATTATACTGGCTACAAAATCACACGTCGGTCAAACCCTAGCTCACACATACACATCCATGCAGCATTACAATGACCAGATTCTTCAGATCTGAACCTGCCACGCTGTTGCGGGGGAATGTGAAGTCATCACCTTGCTTTGACACATCCCAATGATTTCTCAGATCAACTTTCCATCCCAACCGTTTCACTGGGAGCACCTTGTTCTTATGGTACATTCTTGTGCTTTTACTGGTTACTACTGTACTTAACCCTCATGTTAACTGCTGGTTGTTGTTGTATGATACACTTTATTTAAAATCTGCTGTTCTCATGAAAATCTTGGGAAACTGTTGCCAACTCCTCTGTCCTTTCTCTCTCTACCACTCAGCCATTCATTCAAAAGACGTTCCTGTGGACTGAAAGGGGGATATGGGAAGATATTGAAAAGAGAAGAGACCCTATATAAAATTAGGGCCGAATTTGAATTGATTCTCCCTGTAGCCTTGAGAGTGATGATCCATTTGTTTTTGTTCTGGGGAATTTTCTTGCTGTTTTAATTTTCTGAAGCCAGGATTTCCAAATGTTTCTGTTTGCTTTTGTCTGCTCAGAAACAAAAAGAGAGGGATGGGAAACCTACCTCCTTGTCATTCTGTCCCAGTTTTCCTTTTGTGATCTGTGTTAATCGGTTTTACTGTACCTGTGATACAATTCTGTGTGCATTATGTGCATAAGTTTAACATTAACTCATGCTATTGACCCAATTCATTTTGATGAGTAGCAAAACAATGGCGGATCTGGGAGGAACAATGACAGAAAGGAGAGGGAGAGGGGAAAAAAAAAATATTTTTCAGAATTCAAACTGTGATTGGTTCCTCATTGCTGCCACTGCTGCTGCTTCGACATTTGGCGCCACTCCCAGTGCATTGTGGGATTGAGATTTCCCAGTGGTGAGAATCAAACTCCATCTGCTGAGCTGATACACACACTCACTCTCGAACATTGGAAGCGGTACATCCAGGCACAGGCTTATCTAAGCAAGCACACAGCACACAGACACGTCTGTGTGTCATGCACGAGGATACTCACATACACTTACACACATACACACAGCCATAATGCCATTGCCACTGTGATTAACCATTTTAGCTGTGAAGATGAAAAGTTTTATCTCAGATTAAGAAGTTTTGGCTAAAAATCCTTCCCCACACACCATCCCACTGCTCTATGCGTATAACATTGCTTTCAATGCTGTCACTGATCATCCAGCATTTATTATTATCTGTCGTATTTGAAGCAATAGTATCAATTTGGTGCTGTTGCTAATTCAGCCAGTAGCACATAGCCGGCAATCCAGAGTAGGAAAAGAGCCCAAGACTGTGAAAGTGAATAATTGAAGAGAAACTAGGTTGGTATTACCCATAAAGTATATCAGGAATTCAAATGTCCTTGTCTGAAACATGAAAGGTAGCCATTGTCAATCAGCGTTGTTTTGAACAGTTTACGTTAAAGTTGTACCGACTCCCTTCCCCTAAATGAGACCACTGTCCAGGCTCACTTATTTAAAAAATAAATAAATAAATAAATAAATAATATAAATAAATAAATAAATAAATAATGGTGTGTTCAGGCCCTTGTCAACCCGTTACGTCAGATATGTGCCTCTGACAGGAAATTGCCATTAAACAGTTAAAAAAGTCTGTAAAGATGAGCTGTCATATTCAACAACGGCATCTAATCAACCTATGATTAGCATGTTCTTGCTGCAAACAGTGGAATTCATGACTGGCTTCTTTTATTAACAACCTATTGTTGGTCTGGCTCTTGTGACATGATGAGAATTGATAGCTCACCTTAGCACATGGACCTGGCTAAATATAGCACAATCATTCGAATTTACAATTAAACAAATATTGCTCAAATGCTCCATTTAACTTTCAACCATAGCAAAATGTTTGTAGGATGACCCTAGGGTAGGTTTTATTATATTGGCATCAATAGATGGAGGCTTTTAAATGGGATGAGCCTTGTTATGAAGAAACGTGGACTCTGTGGGTCCATTAGACTAATGCTAATTCATGTCAAGAGAGAGGAAGGGTTGATTGGAAAAGATTCCCACTTCTACGATTTGTTAATATTCATGTCACCCAACAACTCTTGATGGGTGGTCTCTGGTTGGCTGAGTCGAGGTGTGCGTGTTTGTTTGGTTTCAAGCGCGTATGTCAAATAAGTGGAAGTTTAGGGGAAAAAAATCAGTTAAAATAAGAGGTTCCAGTCATAATTACTCAGTTACAAGTCAGAACCTGATCATGACAATAACTGATATGACACACATGAGCCATACCTCTAGGAAATCACATCACAGCTTGACTTGGTTCTAATTGGTCCCATTATAGAGTGACTGAAATGTGGCCATTCAGGCCCAGGTATTTGACTTGGAATATCTCCACCAGCAATTTTACCTTGATAGGATGAGAGTAGCTGATTCTAGTCAGCCAGTTAGGGTTTGGTGTGTTGAGGACTGTAATTCAGTTCAATTCAATTCAGCTTTCAATGTAACTACTTTTTTTTTTGCAAAATATTACAATCAAGAACCTCAGTGTATTTGAAAAAGAAATCCAAATAAATAAAATTGGAAATTTAAAATTCAAATTTAAAGCAAACATCTCTTGGGTTTGATTTTTTTTTTTTCCTAGTGTGGCAGTTGAGGGGGAATTGGCTCTAAATGCCAGCAATACTCCTGTGTTTTTTATTCATTCTTCTCAGTTTTTGTCAAACTGCTTGGAAAGAAAGGTTTATTGCCTCAGTGCTTCCTTGTTTGACTGTAGGGTTCCTTGAGGCCACAGTAAGGTACTGACAAAATAACAGAATAACAAGCAGCCAAACCTAGTCCCAGTGAAACTAATGTGCTTGTGTCCCTTCACACAAATGAAAATACCAGCTTACCACTCAGCAGCAATTTAAAAAGTAAAAGGCTACAGTGTTAGCTACATCCTAACAAAGAGCTATTGTGTTGTTTGCAGTCAAGCTGCCACAGTAGATGTATTAATGCCTGAGAGGGAAAATGTCTCAGCACAAGATTTTCCAAAGACAAAGTGAGGAGGAGCATGAGGGTCTGTCTTGGTGTTCTCGTTATGTCAGTATACAGAGGGGGGCTGCTAAATTATCAATGATGACCTTGTTATATATTTAGTATACTCCTAAAGTGTTCTACACAGACAGGACAACACAGTGAACTTTCTGAACTTAAACTGCAAGAATAGAAAAAGAGCAAAAACAGCTCAAGTAACTGTCTGTGATATTGTCTGTGTGTGATTTACTCGTAAATGATCATTTCCCCGCTGGACGTGGACCAGTGGAGCTGTATGTAGACTGAAAATGCTCTAATAGCTATTCTTCTGACTGACCTGGGATTACATTTATATTAAATGTTTTGGTCCCAAGTTCTGCAAATCCTAAATGTGTATATGTATAGGAAGAGATAATATGAAGAAGTATACTGAGGGTAACCAGATGAACTGAGTCCTTACTCTGATGGCAGGACCACTTAAAAGAAAACTGACATTTTTCTGTTCCGTCACCTCTAATGCATATACCCCCTGAACCATTTTCACCTTCGATTTGAGTGCGATCTTCCACTCAAGTCCCTACAGATTTCAAATAGAGGATGTTCCCACCTCAAATCCAGTGTAAACATTCAGTCCATCTGGGCACCTGAGGATTTATGAATTGTGCAAAATGTTTTATTTTATTGTCATTTTGTTGTTGTAGAGATACACATTTTATTGCTTTTGCCGTGCCTATTAAGAAAATCTCCCTCAAATATGTGTAACTGTGACTTTTTCATGTAGAAAATGAGCTTGTAGAAACTGTGATAACGTCTTGTCCTGTGCATTGCCGTAAATTATTTTTTTCCTTTTTTTTTCAGACTGATGGGAATGGAAATGAGGAGCATGGATGTGTGTTTGTGTGTGTGTGTGTGTGTATGTGTGGGTGTGTGTTTGTGTATGGGTGTCAGTGTGTGTGTCTAGATTAGGGAGTACATGTCCATGTTTTTTGTCGATGGTTGTGACATTCCAGCAGCAGCCACCACCTTTTCTATTATCCAAAGCCTCTCAATAAACATATCATTGTGCCACTCTTGCTCTCTGTGCTTTACACCATGTGTGTGAGAAACTCACACACACATTACACTCATGCTCAGCATGAGACAGTGAGCCTCCAGCACACTGTTTTCACAATCTTGAAATATTCTCGGATTCAATATTGAATCTCACACATAGAAACACACATTTATTAGGTCACTAGGATTAACTCGATCACATTAAGCAGATTTTGTCCAGTTTGTACCCAACTATCTCATCCCCGACACCTTTAAATTGTATTATGATATTAAATAACTATCACATTTATTTGGCAGACACCCATGACCAAAGCAAACTAATTTTTTTCCCTATCATCCCTCACAAGAGTTCAGTGTCTTGGTTAAAAAGGACACTTGGACATGTGGACCACCTAGCTTGCAATTATTTAATGACCAATCGTTCTTACGGCCTGAGCTACATCTTGGTGGAGGAAACAAGAAGCCTGCTTTTGTCTGCCTCTGTCCTGAATCAAAGACACAAATTTCAGGTAGTAGACTGGCTCCATAACCACTATCACTCAGTGATTGATTCTCTGAGCTTACTGCGAGGGATTGGTAAATATTCAGTGTTCACACCAAATATTGAGCGAGGAAACTTGTAATATATCAAGAATTATGAATGGAATATGGTGTGTTTCTCAAAGCAACAGTACCTCTGGTTCTGGAACCTGGGGATCGTGAGGAATATACTTTTTGGTTCAGTGACTGGGACTCACTACACAGTCGGAGCTCCAGTCAAGCACTGGACAATTCAGTGAACAAATCTGTTAAACAAATCTTTTTAATGAACTGCTTCTAGTGATTCAGGACACTGCTTTGCACATCACTATATTACAAACTGGACATCAACTGAGGTTTTTTTTCTAATGTAACCTGTATCTGTAAACTAATGAAGTTTGTTAACGGTGTGCTATTTCAAGTTTTGCTCAGTTATTAATCAATTGACTAGTCCGTAAAAAATACTACCCATGGGTAGCCTCACTCCACCAACACACATACGCTGTAAATGCAAATGATAGTCGAACCCTGAAACATGGTATTATTTGTTCAGTTAGACACAGTTAAAACAGTATACTCAGACTGGAGAGCCCTCATAGCAGCAACAAAACACAATCTTCCTCTGAAGATGTGATGTTTCCACTGGAGAACCACTATTTTAGTTTTTCACAGTCACAACTGGATCCCAAGAGACTTACAGTGGTAAATGTAGGGGTGCAATAAAGGCCCGTCTCTCCTCAGTTGTTAGTTGGTGATTTTCTATCTGTAAACATAAAACTGACTGATTTTCATTATCTGATTATTTTGCTGCCTTTTTGTCTTTTCTGAGAATCAGAAGATTGAAATGATAATGACATTTGCAAACTAAGAGTAGAAGTGGTAAAGACATTAAAACTTATCCATTTGATATATTTTTTATTTTTAGATTCCACTGAGCTTGATTTGACTGCAAAACCATCTCTCACCATAGCTGTCTGCACGTAGAGTATTTTGAGATAAACATCAAACCATGACTGTGTAGAATGTACAGCAGCTCTACACTCTGCTAAACCTGTAGGATTACAGCTGAAGCATGTTTTGCGTTTGTTTTTTCTTGGCTCACTTACAAGGTGATTAATAGAGGTTGGGGATAACAAAACTGCAGAGACTTTGGTTGAAGGCCATATTTCGGAAAGGAAAACACAAACCTGAGAATCATAAATTCCTGTCCTCTGCTCCCCGCTAATATAATCATAAACCTGAACCCCCAAAAAATGCAACAACTGAATCAAACATCTGTCTTGCTGCACACTGTATGTCACATAAGAGTTACAATTAGAAGAGGCAGAGAAGAGCTGTCTCAAAGGAAATTGCTTTCGAGACACTCGATTAGGCAGCCGAGCCAACATGACTGAGCGTCGCCGAAAAAGCCACGAGAATCACAGCAGAAAATCAATCATAAATGTAAAGCAGCGCATCAAGGTGCATTTGAATGGCAGACAGGATGTGTCTGCCTTCTTGTTAGAATATCTGACACAATGAGGAAAATGAGGTGCTGTCTCTTCGGCTCTTTGTACCATGAGGACACATACAATACAGCGTGTCTGCTCTTTAAATGAAACAGACAGAGAGAGCAACCTGAAATGACAAAATGATTATCCCCATTTATGTCCCGGTAATTGATACTCATATACTTGGGACAGATTATGCTTTATAACAATGAGTGTAATCCTCAAAGCATTATAAACATACTTAATAGGTCCTTATTCAACCATTAAGTGGCAGCTCTCCCTCCATAAATTCCTTATGGGAGATTTATTCCTTCCTATGGGAGATTTGATGAACTCGTTGCATGCAGGCTCATAAACTAGGAAGTGGCTAATAAGCATTCATTTATGTAATTACTGCCAAATGACAGAGAAGACATTATTATTCATAGCCTTATTCAAGAGGGACCTGGTTGTACACAGTCACTCACCTTCTCCTCAGCATTAACAGTCTTGTACCTCTCACTTTTGTGCAAATCTATAGCCTCAGTGCTTATCTCAAAAGTAATATTACTATGTTACTGACTGTATCGCCCCAAAGGTGCAGTTATTGATTACCCAAATTCATCACATTAGATTTCTATTTATATCTCAAAAATTGATTTCTGCCTCTTCTGTTCTGTTATAAAAATCAGCCTGTGAATGAATACGGTAGAGAATCAAAATGGGTATTACTTCCAACAACATTAAGTCTCCTTTCTGAGCATTTTTTTTTTTAACCAAAACTCATTCAAGTTTAGGGAAAAGAAATGTAATCCAAGAGTCCAAAGCCATGCTAGCAGCTTTGTGAGGCACAGCAGTGCTTAGCTGATGTTTGGCAGGTATAATGTTTACCGTGGTCACTACTACAGTTAATCCCATTGAGAATATGTTTGCAGCCCGCAATCCACCCAATAGCTGTCAAGATATTCAGCCTGGAACAAAGTGCTGGACCAGCCATCCCTAGAGCTACACCACTAATGTGGCTTAAAACTCAGATCAGTTTATGAACAACGCGAAATTAAATTAGAATTTGTTACTGAAAGGTGTAGTGATACTATTGTTATGTGCTACAGAATTTATTGTGACAACCCACTGCCTGCAAACTGCAACTTAGTGCATTTTTGAGGGTTTCGAACCAATGACCTTCAAGTCATGAGTGTACCTCCAACCTCTCCAATACTTTTGCTAATGTTTTTCTTGCATGTCATTTTTTCTGATCGAAGGTCAATGTGCAGACGTGTTCAACAGACGTCTAATAGACGCACTGATTAGCTTTCTCAGTGACTGGATGGAAGACAAAGACCCTTTGCTTCAAGCTTACAACAGGAAACTTAAAGAAACGGGACTGAAAGTCAATGAGCTGTTGCACCTGAGTGTGCAACTATTTCAGTTGAGATTACATAACAATCAGGAAAGAACTTAAAAATAGTTTCTATTTTATTTATTAGATTTTATTCATTTTGGTCATGTCTAATCTGATGAATAAAAAGAATGAAAGCTAAAACTCTACAGATGAAGTGACAAAACATCCTAAGCAAATGAGGATTTCTTGTCCTCATGAGTGTGACAGAGGTCGGTCTGTGTGCAGGTCTGCCTATAAGCAGCCTCTTGGTGTGAGATTAGGAAAGCCATTAATCTTCCAAGCTGCAGTGGTTTATGGGAAAGGCCTTACAGCCCAGGGTTAAGTGATACATGAACCTTGTAAAGACAAGATGACAACTTGATGGACAGGAGGATGAGTGGGCAAAAGGACACATACACATACAAGCCGACCTCACCTGGCCAAGAAGGTGCGAATGGAAAAAGTTAGCACATCTGTAAACACTGAGGTTACTGCAGGCACACTTAGACCTTTACTGTTACTGAATGAAACATATACAAAGAAGTGGAGAAAATAATTAGGACCAACTTCCAAATCCATCCATCAACAAGAAACCTCCTGCACTATAAACATTTTTTATTTTTACTGTTGCACGCAAATAAAATCGGAAGAATAAGTAAATAGTAAGTCAAATTTATTCATATTGCACCTTTTATGAGCAGATTTCACAATAAGAAATGGAGAAATGAATATGTTAGGAAAGTGATGCTTGTCTAAAAACCTGTTTGTCTGTGCAGCAGTTTACTGTCAGACGCATGCTGCTTGTTACAAACAGAGATTTGAAAAAAAAAGACACAGAGGTCACACTCTGCCACAGCATCTGGTACGGGTTTCTGTACCACATCCAGAGCCCTTAAACACTTATCACTTCACAGGACACAGGCTCATATTGTACTGTTTTTTTATTTCTGCAAAGTCCTAGTTTGTTTGCTATGCATTTCAGTTAATCTGTTTCTAATTAAGGACCATTCTGCGCACTCTAATTGTGCAGCCAGATTGATTTGGTTTGGTCACGGCTGTACGGTTGGAAGCAGTTGGAGTGACGCCAGTAGAAATACAGATGGCGATCTTTACTCTGTATTTCAAAGCAAATACCATTTGTTAGCGTCAATGGTATTTTGGGGTCATATAATTTTATTATATAGAGATTTATTATATATTGCAGATATATTTATGATTCTCTGAAGTACTTTTGGCTCAGTGTACTATATTTCACTTTAAAGAATAAAAATGTTCAATGCCATTTGCTGTTAGTAGCACAGTAAGGTAATTACTCAGGTATGACACGACTCTCTCTTTCTGGACTCACTTTGTAAGCCACTGTAGTTTGTCCAAGTGCTTCTGGTCTGCATCCTCATTGCAGTGTTATTCAAAGTACCTGCTTGCTGTCTGCAAAGAGACTAAGAAGATGACAGCCTATTGTTCTTTGCCACTGTTCTGCAAAGACAAGACAAAGTAGAAATCTGGGTAATACATTTGTAGTGTTTTTGAGTTTGCTGAAAAATATGAATGGTTCTGAATAAAATCTAAAATCCTACTCTATGTCCATTAGCATGTTGTTGCTGTGCACTCAACATCTTGTGGCTTCTGTGCTCAACACTTAAAAACTTCAGATAATGGCAAGGTCAGGCTAAACCAGCACGTGGGACAGCAAGCTCAAAGCAGTAAAAGTGAATGGTATAGCACCTCCCTGATTTATGAAATAGGCTCAACTCTGGGTAAATTTTTGAAGCCATATTAATGTTGGTTTGCATGAACAGATCAGAGTTGGCTAAATAGGACAACCTACCATGCACATGGCTAGTATAACTTTGTCAAGCTAAAAATTCAGGAGTACTCACAACAGTCTTCCAAACAGAGGAATAGACTGAGCTGAAAATTCAGTTGTAATTATAGTTTATAGCCTCCCGATCAAAGTCATATAAAAATGTCCCTAGAGCGTTCTTCACCTTCACAATGAAAAAAATGGAGAAAATAGACAACTTCCAATTTTTGGTTTGAGCATTAACCTTAAAGACACCAAAAGAGGATAGGAAAATCAGTTATTCGTAGCTTCAGTAGTAAAGGTACAGGTGCTGGCCGTCAGTTACCCTCAGCACAACAAACAAACCCAGTGACTTGAACGACAGCACAGTGAATCTGTTAAAAAAATTCTCAGATTTGAAAAAGTCCCATTTCCAGTCATTTGTTCACTCACTGCTTTGATTTCTCCATCAACAGCTTGTTGGCTGGACCGCAACAACGAGGCCAGCCCTAGAAATGGCAATGTCAGTTGAAGTAAAACTGTTATTGAAGTGAATGGTAAAGCCATTGGTCAGACGAAATCCACAAGGCTTAGTGCCGAAGTTAAACCACTGGTCGGCTGGCAGAGTGGTGGAGTTTCCCCACCGGCCGTTGTTCGTTCAGAATGAATTGGTGCGAATACTTTTGACACCCCTGTATTAACTGTTATTCCAAAAGCACCTGGTGTCAAATTTAGCAACTCTTTGCACAAACCTTGGCTACTTTCCGTTGAAGAGAGTTGCCGGTCTTGCCCCGTGAATGTGATATTGGTCTTTTCCATCTGCAGGCACGCCTCTATATGTATCCCATTCAGTTCACTGCATGGCACCTTACACAGACGTGAATGAGCTTGTAGGTTTCTCTCTGAGTGATCATTTTAGAAGTAATCATAGCTGAAATCACAGCGTAGCCGTTGTGTGTAACTTATGTGTATGGTGATATTGTCAGACGATATTATAAAATAAGGACTTTATAACAGCCGTTAATAATAAGTGACTGCTGTTTAACATGTCGTCTTTCAGTCAATAAGGTTCAGTCACTATTTCATACTTGTTCCATTGTCTGACAAGAGAAAGAAAAAAAGCATGTAAATGAGAACAGCTTTATTTGGAATCCAGCTGTATTAAAATGCTGTATATGTGAACACAGAGAGTAGGAGAGAAGCAAAGGGATGAAGGATGGTCCAGCCATATACTAGATTTTGACCTACCCTTGTTTTTTCATTTTACCAGTGAGCCACCACTGTGTAAAACCAATTATTCTAGGGGACAATTGGGATCACTGCCCTCCTTCTCCCTTTTCCAGAAATTGGATTATACAGTGCAAAGTATTATTTAGTGGTCAGTAGTAGTCTGCTGGTTGAGGTATGATATCTGGTCACAGCCAGTGTGTATAAGAATTTACAGTAGAGAAGGTGAGTAGTGATATATTGCTCGGATTTTGTGCCTCTCCCTGTGTGTATTCATCCCTTATTTACTCTTGAAACACACACTCACACCTACATACATGTTCAAGTTCTCAAACAGATGTACTGTAGGAGAGGATGGGATTTATTATCTAAAAACGGCCAAAGAAGAGGAGAAGGAAGTGGAGAGGAAATGAAGGCAAGGTACTGTAAGTGAGAAGATACATGGAAATATAGAGAGAGGGGGGTATAAGAAGATGACAAGTCATGAGGGGAAGAGAAATGAGGAAAGAAAAAGAAACTAAATCAGAGAGAAAAATAAAAAAAGAATGAAAAATGGCTGACAGAAATCAAGAAATGCAATAAAGCTAGTGAAATAGAAAATAAGCTGTCCTGTTCTAAGTAAGATTTATATATTTGTACACCAAAAACAATGAACCAATAACTCAGAACATTTATTTAAGACCTAGTAAATGGAAATTTTCTTGTTGTGTTTGAGGCTCTGCAAATACACACACATACATGTACACACACAGCACGCACACAAAGTCTAGCCCGTCTGAAAAGCGGATGGCACAGCAATCTCCAGGGCACAATGCTTCACTCCACCCACTCATCTCCGCTGAGAGGATAGAGAGAAGAAGAAAGAAGGGAAAATAGAGAGGTGGGAGGGCAGAGATCTAAAAAAAACTAGGAAAGAGAAGGAAAAAGTGGAGAGAGAGAGAAAGAAAAATCCCTACAGAGTAAGAAGGGGCATGCAGAGAAAACAGCAGGAGAGACAAGGAAAGGAAAGGAAATGAGGAAAATGAAGGAAAGGAAAGTAGATAGGAGAGAAAGAGGGGGAGGAGGATGACACAGCGGAGAGAAGAGAAAGAGGAGTCTTTGTTTGCGTCACATCTGCAGTGGAGGAGAACTGCCTGACAGCCATCAGACGCCTACTGAATGACAATCTCCTCTCCTCTCTCAGGTGGCTGGCTTATCCCTCCTTCCCTTTTCTTTCTTTTCTGGGAAGAAAACACTTTGCTTTCCTCACCCTACAATGTCATTGAAACTTGCAAGCCTCACACCTGGCAATCCAATCCATCTTTTCTAAGACAATATGAGCTCCTGAAGCTCGTATGCTATGTCAGTAGCACGTCTTGACAGTCAATAAACTATTACAGTCCGATCGATGCTCAGTGTGAAACATGAATCGAGTGCAATTGAGGTCCAGTTGCTGTAATTTAAAGTCGTCGCTGCCACGGTGTTAAAGCAAAAACAAAAAGGACATGGCATCGTTACCGATGACCACTATGTGATTGAATTAGTAAAGAGTTTCCTAACATGCTGTAAGTGACGTCTCTGAATTGTTATTGGTGGGTTGGGCATTAACTTTGAAAATAATCTTTATATTACAGATGCTGTGAAAGCAACAATATCACATTTTGGGAAAGAGGATTGTTTCACATCAATCCAACAGTCTAATGAGTAGAGTAATATAAACTACAATATTTTCATTTCCTGAAGAAAATGTATGCGATTGCTGGATCTGCTGCTGTTTCTCCTGGTAAATTATGTGTACATTTACTAAAGTTTGTATAATTGTCAAAACATATATTGCAGGTAAAAGGGACATATTGTAGGTACAATCTTCTGAATTTGCAAGTATTTTAATGACTGACCTCATGTTAGGGCTACTAACACTACATTTCAGTGTGTTGAACATACTCCCAGGGGGCAGGTGTTGAATATTTCTTGTCTCTGTTTCATAGTTTGCAAGCTATTGACCAAAACACTAAGTATTTAATAACTAGCCAAAATGTGAAGCTAGTTATGCATTTGCTTCTTTATGTCGTGCACATGCTTATGGACTGAGTTTCATTTTATTGTTGACAACAGAATTGTAGAAATATTATGTTATACAGTTACTCAGTGCCCCCTCTGGGCAGAATTGCATCAAGTTTTAAACACTTGTGCGACGTGGACTATATCATTCGAATTGGTTTCATTCATGAATCCATTGTACCAAAATATTTTTTCTACTTGTAACAGTTTATGAATTATTAGCCAAAATTTGAAATAAGTGACAACATGGTGGAGCTATTAAATAAATGCTTTAATATCTCCATGGGGCACCTGTTTACCAGGTATGATGACAATATGTCTAATATTTTAGAGCTGAAAAAATTATAAGACATTCAAAAAAATTATCCAGTATAATATTCATATCTGAGTAACTGTAACAAATATCAAGAAAAAAAGTAAGGACATATATTTGAGTTATATCAAAAAGAGTGTGATATGATATGAAGTATAAAAAATATAAAGAGTGAAAATAACTACAATGGTATCACTTGCAGCAACAGCTCCAAATCCATAGTTCTTGCTGAAACGTCATATCTTGTTAAAGTAAATGGCACAAATCTAAAAATAAGTCACTGCTGAAGTGACATAGTTGATCCGTGTCTGGTGATCTTCCATTTGCAGATTTGCCCGGAAGAGTTCAAGTATGTTTGCAAAATTGTTTGTACCTGTCACAGTTCTGTTGTTCTATTGTATGGATTTAACAGCAAGATGCATTAGCAGAGCAGATAAATCAAAAATGTACTCAGTCTTTATTTCGGAAGACAACGGGCAGCAGGTAAACTCTCAGCGAAGGCAAGAGAGTCTAAAAACAAAACAGGCAGATAAGCCTGGAACAAAATAAGGCAGAGATCATGAACAAGCAGGCAGAAAGACAGAGCTAAGGCTGCAACGCCAGACTGGAGGTTCCCCCTCCGTTACAGGCCGACAGTAATATGATTCAGCACAAAAATCCGAATAGTAATAAGAACCCCTTCCCTCCTTCCTTTTCCCGTGTGTGATCAAAATGTATTTGTTTGTTCGGAGGATTTGTTGAGACAGAGATCAAGCCTGAAACAGAACATGATTTTGATCATATTCACAGTTGGCTGGCCAAGATGAGCCAAAACTCAGCTGACATCGATTCGAAACTCAAGTTTATCACCAACAGTCTTCTGTCAACCGTCATCCGTCCGTGTTGTCGTGCACTCATTTTTATCTAAGTCCCATCGCAGGTAATTAACTAGAGCAGTTAATGACATGATGCTCTGAGATGACTTTGACATTTCCTAGCAAAGTGCTGGACAGGAATCAATGTTGAAAAACTTGTCCCACTCAAGACGTTGGTTTTGCTTTATTTAAAGTTTATATCATAAAGAAACTTGCTAAATGAAATCCATTAAAACAAATCTGCTCCAAGTTGTCTGCGATGGATTTTTGACTGAATGATTTTGTTCCTTGTAAGATATTGCCTTGAAGTTATTTACCAGAACAAGCCCCAGATTTCAACATGTCACAAAAAACACGATTGAAATTTCAGGGTTCATCGATCTGTGTGTCCTTTTATAGTGGATGGAGCAGAGAAAATAAACTGCTTTGTTGTCATCTATGAGACTAAAGCTGCAGAAATGTCACACCACAAGAGAAACAACTCACCGCTGAGATTTACACCCACAAGGTGTCACTTTTAAAAGTTTTTATTGTGTAACCAAAATTGCAGAAGAGTTAAGAAGTTACACAGGAGATCAGACCCCATTCTGAAATTAATTAAAATCTGTGAAGACAACAGATGACTATTTTCCCCAAGTGGTCAGGTATCCAGACAGTGTTGGTGATGAGAGGACTTCAGAGACTTTCTGCAGGTTTCTGATGTTATTAGTACATGCAGTCACAGACTTGCAACGCTTTGCTTCAGTTCCGATAGTTTTTGCCTTTGGGCAGTCCTCCGCTTCAGTCCCAAGTGAAATACCTCCTATTGAAATTTAGTGTAGACATTCATATCCTCCCCACGATGAACTGTGATGACTTTGCTGATCCTCTGACTTTTCATCTATCTGCATCATCACCATTACGATAGAGCTGCGCTTCCAGATTAGAGCTAATTACCTAATGTTAGCATACTAATGCAGATGGTGACCCCGGTAAACACTATTTCTGGTGAAGATCATAATGTTAACACTGCTTTTGTGTTTTGCCATGCTGACATTAGCATTTAGCTCAAGGCACAACTGTGCCTACCTCTGCAAGTCTTTCAAATCAAACGACAAAATATATTGAATGGCGACAAATGATGTTTACAGCATCATCATTGGCATCCGTACCATCATTTTCATGAAGTGACAACACTATGCCTGAGGTCTGGTTAGGCTAAGACACTAAAATGACTTAGTTAAGTCTAGGGAAAGCGAGTCAAGAACACCCTCCAGGATGTAGGCGGACATGTTTCCTTGTCAAAGAATAAGAGATGACTTAATGACCCCAACCTCAGAGGATTCACCACAGGAGCATCACCAGGGAAGACAGAAAATGTCTTCTGATGTCTGTGTGTTGACAACGGCAAAGGGTTCAACACAAAACAGTAAAAATAATAACATCATATGTGTATGTCCAGTTACTTTTGAACCCTTGCATTCTGTTTGGCAAGTGTATCCCACGCAGTTTCTTTTTAGTATCGGTATAAACGTCAAATCAGAGCTGAGACTTATCGCTTTATTGTAATATCCATTATTTTATCTCAAATTGGATGTGCTAAAGCTCAGAGCTTGATGAACAGAGATGTGTCGCTGTACAGTCTGTCTGTCTGTCTGTCTGTGTAAGAGTGTGTGCTTCGGGGGGATTAAAGGCACCTCATACTTCTTTGACTTTCATTCCCCTGCGGAGGGAGAAGGGGTCCATGAGATGGGGGGAGATCGTGGTTGCGGGGAGTGGAGGAGAGAGAGGGGCTCACCGGATGAAATGAGCAGAGGAAGGGGAGCCGTCCATCGGGCAGCAATTTGGTTTAAATGTGTGTGTGTGTGTGTGTGTGGGGGGGGGGGGGGGTGCTTCGTTGTCCTTGGGCCTCAGGTCAGTTGAGCCATTACATTATAGTGACACATGTACACAAAGGCTGTCAAGGCTGTCCAGACTCTTGACGTGTCATGTGCGTGTGTCTGTCTGTGTGTATGTAGTATACGGGAGACAAGTGAGTGACACTGCATGAACATGCAGTCTGCCAGTGAGACAGTTTTCCATTGTGTAAACACACACACATACACACACACACACACATACACACACACACACACACACGCAATCAGGGCTTCAGCTTCCGATGTGGTCACATCAAAGCACGTATGCGTTTAAAGGAACATCCCGGCATTTCTTTCATCTTAAGCTCTGTGTGTCTATGATAATGATAACATTCGTTCAGCTGTCTCGGCGCTTTTGTGTCCTCGCCGTGTCACCAACAGAGAACCTGCAGCAGTGTCTAGGAAAGTGTCTTGACTATGACATGAGCGAAATGAAACTACGTATGTTAGAAAGGAAGTTTGATCAGAATGTAAAATCGTGTATTTTATTGTTTTTTTGAGTCAGATATCTGTGCATATGTGGCGACAGCAGCAACAGCCGACGAGCGGTAGTCACAGATGGCTAACGGTTCTTTTCCTGTAAAATATTCCTGATGTCAGAGTATGGGCTGGATTTCGATGTCGAGCCATGCTGTGAGAAACTATGATGCACTCATTGTACAAATGCTGGTATACAATAGGACACAATAGGAGTTATCTATCTTGGTGATAAGTCGGAGCCTGTCACCTGCAGCTCTTCATCTAATCAGTTCATTGTGTAGCTGTTTCTGCTTGTACCACTCGTCCCTGCTCTGCTGTGAACATAGCGCTGAAATGTCAAAATCTAATGGTGTAGATGACTTTTCATTCATTTTCTATGGTACTTTTCATAGTGGTATCAATGCTAAGTGCTGTGACCACTGTATCGCATTTAACAAACCAATTAAATGATGGTCTCTATTGGTTTAGTGAGCTTTGGGCACAAAGTGAGGAAACAAATGAGTGTGTGAATAGGTTATTCTGCAAGACAGAAAAGACAAAAAGAAAGGAGAGAACTAATACAGCAATCCTTCAACTCTCCTAAAACAAAGAAATCCTCCTCAATATCCCCCGGAAGATCGTCAGATGTTATGCCAGATGTTTTCTTTGTTCAGATTGGAGCCATCTGAGGATAGATCCACTTTCCACAGTCTGTCAATAGGGAAGGGACTAGAAAATACTGCCCCTGGGCCTGGTCACTGTTGCATTAAATAGATGTATAAAGAGGGGTGTGTTCCATGGTACATTATAAGTGTGCATTTCTGCATTAAAAGAAAGAGGTGCCATATAAATTAATATGTTTTTTGGATGTCTTATAATGAGTGGAGGCCTTAGGCCTGTAAATGTCAGGGGGAATGTGTACTCTGTTGTTACCCCTATTAAGTACAAAGAATAATAATATCATAAACTAAAAATTAAAAGATAAAACCATTTGTGATGTAAGATAATAGAAAAAAAGGAGGTAAACTGCTGATTTTCTCAGGCAGAACCTTCAGACAGAGGGTTTTGCAACAGACCGCAAACCCTCTGTCCCCTTTACTTTCTGCTGGGTCTCTGGAACAGATAAAAGACTCAAGTTACATACTGGCTCATATGGGACTAAAAGGTCTTGTAATCCAAATGTAAGTTGGTGAAAGGCCATTGTGAGTATTTAAAGCAACCAATAAAATTTTACAATCAATTCTAAAACATACTGGGAGCTGAAACAGGAGTGATATGGTCATGCCTCTTGGCCCTGGTTAAAAGTCTGGCAGCAGAGTTCTGTACTCTGTCTGGAGTCAATCAATAGATGTTTGGCTGAGACAAGTAAAAAGGCTGAAATGATCAATTGATTCACAACTACAATAAAACAGTGTTTGTTGTAATTTTTCTTGCAAAAATGCCAAACAATTCATGGTTATTGTTGGAAAAAACAAGAAAAGTAAAGTTGTTTTTGGACCAAACAATCACTTAACAAATTGAGAAGATAATCAGCAGATGGATCGATAATATAGATAATGATCAGTTGAATGCTTATATAAATTAGTTAAAAGATGACCTCCACTTCCAGCAACTGCAACAGAAAAATGCTGCATATACACGGTGCAAGAGTAATAATAAACTAATCATATACTAATTATATATATAATATATATATATATATATTTAGTTTATATATATATATATATATATATATATATATATATATATATATATATATATCAGGCATAGAGGGTATTTTGGTTATTATACATACATATACATAAATAACAATTTGAATATAGTACTTTTACTATAAACAGATGAGTTTTTTTACAGTGTGGTATTAGCACTTTTACTTACGTAGAAGTTCTGAATATATCTTTCATTAGTGCATATAGGGAATTAAAATTGGGTTCCGATACCAACTGTAAGATTCTCCTTGTGAAAAAAATGGTGACTGAATTTGCCAATTAAGTCTTATTGCCTGCAGACAGAGATAAACTGTCATTTAGACAAGAATTTTTTTCTTGACACCTGAATTTTGACTCCTGTTAAACAGGAGTTATTTCACCTCGTGACACCTGCAGAAATTGACACATTTTAAGGAGATTTATGGCCACACACACAAACACCCTCATCTCAGTAACACGCTGTCTATTCTCTACCTTCTGTTACTCTTGTTTTGCAGCAGGTTACCTGTCTAGTGAGTGTGTGTGTGTGTGTGTGTGTGTGTGTGTGTGTGTGTGTGTGTGTGTGTGTGTGTGTGTGTGCGTGTGCGTGCATAACTCTGTCAAGCCTTCATGCTGCCTCATTTCTTAGACCCGTTTCTTCTCTCTAGAGTTTTTCTGTCAGTGACTGATGCTCTGCAGCTCTCCTGTGTGGGTCTACGTCTGTGTGTGCGCGTTAACAAGGAAGTAGCACAGATATTTATAATATGTTATAATGCATTTCATTTGCTCATGTGTACCTGTCAGTATTGTGCTTCCTTTCGGATATTGGTAATCTGTGTGTTTGCATATAGTGTATTTCACTGTGGTGTGTGTGTGTGTGTTTGTGTGTGTTTGTGTGTGTTTGTGTGTGTGCGTTTGTGCGCGTGTGTGCGTGTCAGCCCCCCCGTGGTGCAGTAATGAGACATATTGGCTAGACAGTGCTTTCGGAAGGTCATGCTAAATTGAGGCAAAGAGAAAGAAGGGAAGGTGGAAACCTGTGAGAACCTAATGACAAATCTGAATAAACCTGCAATAAATTAGCGGGTGAATTTCATTCTGCTGTGGCCTGAGGAGGAGAAAAGAGACAAAGATGGAGGGGGCATAGAAGGAGATGAGGGCAATAGAAGAGCCATTAGAAGACACAGCAAAAGATTACACAATTAGATCTGTCGCCAATCAGTCATCAGCAACTCTAGGATCTGCTATTCCAGACAGGGAGGATGGGTGGTGAAAGAGACCAGAAATATTGGTGAGTTATTATCGGGTAACGTGAACCTGATGACACAAAACATGGTGCAGCTGTCAGATGCATTTGAATGAGTGAATAAATGGTGCACTGGCTGTTGTCCAGCCCCTGGAGATCAGCCCTTCTGGCCCACATCCTTATCTGACTGGACCAACAGCCTTCAGCCAGTATTTCTTCACCTGCTGGCCTGTCAACTAATAATGATGTTCATCAACAAAAAAACAGAAAAGACAGACTGCATCATTAAACATGTTTAGTGTGAAATCTAATGCTGCCTGGATAGAAGGTTGTGGTCTTAGTTTATGGCATGACTATCCCTATAAAGTGATGATGCCCTAGTGGGGTGTAATTGAAAAAGTTTCTTCAACTTTACTTACTGTTCGCACTATATCAGATAAATTCATTCATTCTTAACAACTCTTCAAACCCCTTTTTCACATAATCTCTCCCAGCATAAGTGTTTTGGTAGCTTAAATATCACAGCAATTAGGATGCAAAGCCTGATCTCCATCAATCCACCCCCGTCTCCTCCCTACAACTGTGAAAACAACCAGACAGCAATTACGCTACCCTAAAATGAATTTGCCGAAGCAAATTATTAGTTTACAATTGTTTTGTAGTAGATACGGTAGCTCACGCAGTGTTTGGACAATTGCAAACTTGCTTCCAGGTATTGGCTTTTTATCTCTTCACCCCCCTGAACAATATATGAACGAATTTTATGAGTCAGACACCACCTCATTCCTGACCTTGGAGGAAAGTGACCAGGACAAGCGAAGCCAGCCAACAGCCCATCTTTTTGTCTTTCTCCTTTTTAATATCACATCGGGGCAGCAGCAGCAGCAGCCTGGAGCTTTAAAGCACAGTGGTGTTACACTTCCAGCTGCTCCGCATAAGCAAAGACCTTTAGTAAAAGACCATTTAAAACTGTACAAATCAAGGAGGGGATGTAAATAAGCTTAGAGCTCAGTTGACCTACGCTTAGAGCTCAGTTGACCCCCTACCTGGTTGACACCTTCAAAGTTTCCGCGCTGAGGAAACTCGAGTTTCATCTGCGGGATTTCCCCCCAGCATGATGAAATTGTTTGCAACTCTTCCTTCACGGCATTAGCAGTCACCTTACAGCTGCTGAATCAATGACACATACCACAGCAGTCTTTCACCTGCTTGGTGTCTCACTGATAAATCCGAACGGCTCAGCCTCTGTTAGGGCAGCCGGTTGTAATAGAGCAGCAGGTTCACTACAGCCGGCGTAATTAATGCAAACTCCCTCTGGCCAAGCTGAGTGTTCACCTTTGTTCCTTTAACAAAAAGGTCAGAAACTGATGCTATGAGGGCAGTTAGAACAATACTTGCAGTTCAACACACAGCAGCATCATCTGACTACAGAGATTTAGATGTTTCATGGGTAATTATGATGTTCATGCCCTAATCCCTTTAAAAATCACTTTTCCCTTCTGATAACAAATTAGAAAAAGATAAGAAAAGGGAAGTTGCATATGTAAATACGTTTTTCAAAAAGACAGCATTTGTCATTTATCAGGCCTTAAATAGTTAATGTTTCCTTGATACAGACGTACAGTTTGGCTGTGTGAATGACTCTGATGTGAGGAACAAAGATGGAAGTTGTTCAGATAGTTGGATAGGTCGATAAAACCTATGACAGGAGACAAACCAACCAAACTTTAACCATAAGAAAACAGTCATATGAATATTTTTTGCTCTCATCATTCGTAAGAGTATTAGAAGGCATAAGAAAACAGACATATCAGTCATTTATGAAGGCAAAAATAAACATTGCCTTTTATTCTTTTTTTTTCAGAGGACTTGTTGGAAACACAGTCCTAGTTTAATCTCAGCGATCACCATGGTGACCTGCGGGTTTGTATGACACTAGAAATCCGAAAAAGAGCATGAATCTTTGTTTTTTTCAAAGCAGTTTAATCTGTACAGTGTAGCATTTACACAAATATGAAGCCATTCATCATCACTGGGAGCCGAATGCTTGGAGCAAAATCGATGGCGAAACATAAAACAAAGAGACAGAGAGCGTGTGTGTGTGTGTGTGTGTTGAGAAGGCATTATAAAGAACCTCACATTAAGACATGGCAGCTGAAGAATCTCAGAGGAGCTAAGATTCATATGGCTGTCAGCCAGGGGAGCAGAAGCACATACAGCGTGAAACTGAGCATCAGGGGCAGTGCTCAACAGATCCTCACTGGTACTGCTCATCCCTCTGTCACGCAGCAAAAATATTCACTGATCTTAAATCACCACTGATCTCTGGAGCTGTACATTTCCTTATACGTGTGACAGGAACCCGCTGATGATACTCTGTCTTGGTTTGCCTCAAGCATTCCCTTTGACCAAGTACGTTTTTTTTTAAACTGTCCTGCCTTTATTATGCCTAATTTTAAAATAGTAAAATTTTCTTTCTTAGCATCATCCTGAGATGAGTCTAAGTGTGCTGAAATCAAGAGGAATTATTGCATTTTCCCTAGTTTTAGGGGAAAAGACTGTCACACTGAATATGAGACTTGTTATGACTGAAATTATTTGCAGTGGGCCCCCTCCTTTTCTCGTCTCTAGTTATTATTCTATCCCAGTCCGCTAGGCTTTAACTCTGTGCAGTGGAGTGCCAATTATTATGGTAATGACTGAAACAGATATCAGATGGGTTTTCCTGGAAAAAAGCTTTTTATATTTCACACATGTCACCCTTTGTGTGTATGTGGGTGTTCATGTCAGGTCATGTTCATGTTTTTGTGGGGGAAAAAGAAAGACGGACGTAGAAAGCAGTGGGCAGGTTTCTCCATGTGCAGAATTGAGTTTAACCACCTTCTTTTGGGGGCTGGGGGTTCATATCAAAACTCGGCTCCGCTCATCAAAAACAGATGTCTTTGAACAATTTGGACTATATTTCGGGTCAGAACGGGAGGCGCTCGGCGCTCAAGATGTGATGAGTTGTCGGCTCTGTTTCCAAGGTCGTTGCTCCTTCTCGCTCCCGTTTCGCTCCCTCAGCCTCGCTCAGGATGGTTCATGTGTTGCTCATGCTCACTGTGATCCTCGTGTTATCATGTAACGTGTTTCATCAGGCTTGTCTGGACTTCTCAGGGTTAAGAATGAAGTTCTGGGCTATTTTGGGAGAAGGTTTTGTTAACCTTGGTTTAGAAAGGTACAGTAGATGTGTGCATTTCCTGCCAAATATTTAGGTCAGTGTTAGTCGCTATGACATCAGAGATCATAATCAACTATATGCAGTACCTTATCCTTTTTGTCGTTAATTTTGGCATCTGATTTAGGCATTTTTATTTTAGTCAACACAAACTAAAAACCTTTTATCCTGCCTTACATATTGAGGGTTTAGTCTAATTTCCGCCATGCATTACTAATCTTTATGTCCTCTAAGCATTTTGAGGCTACAGGTGTCGTCACCTTTGTTACATACAATCACCATGTTTACAGGTGTCATTCTCGTCCGTTGGAGGTTAGTGGCACTGACACTAATACTGTCCACTTTTTTCTATTAATCTGTAAAGATTCTTGCAATGTCCACGTCAGTGGAATGACTCTCCTCAATAGATACAGTTGTCATTCCAATACAGACTGACTGTCACTGTCGTTCTTGATCACCCTAATATTACCGCAGTTAGAGGACACACAAACTATTGCAATAACTGTTGACTCTCTGGGTTTATTTTAAGATAAGCAGCTAAAACATCATTTAAGAAAACTACAGTAATATTTATGTAGCAAATATCAAGAGGATTGTTTACATTAGTGATAGGGAACATTCATCTTTTAATCATTCCTACTGACAGATTTTAAACTTGAGCCATGTCTCTGTCCTTTTTTGGAGTAACATTACTCTTAGATAACATTACCAGCAGAGACATGACATTAATGAAGATGAGATTCTGCTTTTTAACAAACTGTTTTATTAATGAGCTACAATGGAAGGATTCCACAACTGCATGCAAATGCATTATACAATAATTGCTTGATAACTTGTTTTCAAAAGTTAATCCTCATTTATTCATTATATAGTGTTGTGAGCCTGATCTATTGATGACCTTGCCCCCTTTCATTTTCTTATAAAAATAGATAACTATAAACACACCAACTCCTACTTCAGAGAAATGGACAAACAGTAGGTTTTGAAAGATGTTGTCACTGGAAAGATAACACGCAGGTACAGCACAAAGAGAGATCCGACACTTACACAGCCAAGGACGTTTTGTTTACTTTCTACAACATCATGTCATGTTTAGAGCAAAAAGATGACATTCAGCAGAACCACACAATGCAACTGCATCATCCTGTCAAGTTGAAAATGTGAGTGAAATCATCCAAAAGCTCCTGCTGTACCAACACTAATCTGCATCGCGGGTATTTTCCTTAGGGTGTGAAGTGCTGATTCAAAGATGAAGGGAGAGCTGAGGTTTACTGGTGAAACTGATGCTGCATTTGAATAAAGTCAAATACTTTTATGGCCCCTTGTCCAGTTTCAACAAATCTCAAAGCTGTACCTTTTTTTAGCCTCAAATTCACAAATTAACTGCAGAATCCATAGGAACCCTGCAGGGAGAATACTGTGGGTCAACCAACTTATATTTATATTTAGCATAAAGAAGACATAATAACTTGTGATGTTATGATACGATGTTTGAGGCTATCCAATAATATTCCAATGAGTGAATTCAGTATGCTAAGAACAATATGATTAGGTTTGATATCTGCTGCAACTGTTGCATCAAAGGCAGAAGTGGCAAAGTGCAATATCTTCATTATGAGTTCATTAAGCTTCTCTTTTACATTTAGTGTACCAGGCCACTTTACATTCATAAGTCATGTGTGATTGTCAGTTTTAATAAACCAAAGCATTTGTTTTCATTATTATCACATCTAACAAATTTTTTGCTTTTTTCTTTATTTTTTTTTTAATAATAAGCTCTCAGATAATCAAGGCTTTGGTGTTCAAATCATTCTTTCATTTATTTTTAGTTTTACCTCACAATGCTTCTTTGGTTTCTACTCAATATCTTAAATTTATCTACACATATGGAGAAGATAAAACACCTTTCTATAAGACAAAGCTCATGAAAGACAAACAAAACAACCCAGAGCAAGTGTTTTATCGATGTAGAGAAGAGAATGTGGAAGAAGGCATTCAGGAAAAAATGTGAATTATTGTCAGTATTTACTATAGCAATGGAGGACATGCAAGATATTAGAGACTGAGAACATCTGCAATGCACAAAGTATACAAGGCTATTTTTTGTAATATATAAATGCACATTGCAAAAGAGATTAAACCAGTCATACAGAACATTCAAAGAAATTAGCTGACAACAAATGTATTAAAAAAAAAATTGATGGGTGACTATTGGGACAATAGGAAGGAGTCATTTCATGACATCCTTCCCACATCTCCCAGAAAGCCTTTGAACATGTCCCATTTAGCTTTGGCTTTTACATGTAGGTATAGCAAGTTATGATGAAAGAAACAGTAATAAGGAGAACAAGATTAAGTGATAGAATTATCATTGCCTAAAACTCAAAGTGAAGCTATAGCAGGAGGGGTGTAGTCTTACAGATTGATATTTTCTTTTTTCATTTATTAGCTACAGCACATATGAGTGAACATGAATATGATGTATATGTGCCAGATAAAGTGAAAAGGGTAATTTTACAATGTCACTATATTAACATAGTCAGACTATATTAACATAGTCAGTTAATGTTGGCATAGGAGCTTTGTTCATTATATCTTCATTAAATTCAACATGTCAAGGTTTCAAAAACATGTAATGGTAAATTACAGGAGAACACGTATAAAAGTCAACTTGTTCTAAGAAATTTGGAGTTTTGGTATTAGACTAGTAAGGTTTTAAATGTGAGTTCAAAGAAGATTTTCTTTGCATCATTTGTGATGAAGTGTCCTTGCATTAATGCTGTGACTGCAGCTACAAGTGTACATGAGGAGGAGGGTGATTTACTGCTCCGTTAGATTACCTTGTTATTCTGTACCAAGGAAAGATAATTGAGGTGTTGTGGAGGAGGACATAACCAGACAGCTCATATTGTACAGAGAAACACGTTTCTGCCAAGAACAAGAGGATTAGCGGCGGTATTATTAATTCACCATAAACACACCACTTGTGCCGTGATGAAAAGGAGAAGCGTGCTACATCTTTCTGTAACTGGCTCATTATAACATAACAAGGGTCAGAGTTCAGGGTTGGGCACCATTCCTGTGTGTACAGACCCTTAAAAGGACTGCGTGCCTGGTGAAATCTGCAGTTTACAGCTTCAATATTAAAGCAGGAGCATTTTTACCTTTCTTAGATTCTGATAATTATTTGAAGGACAACGGCACAGCTTTCAGTGACTGCAGTATCACAAACTTTTTATTAGACATGCTTTAAATTTCTCTATCTATGTATTTATCCTATACAAAATGAACTGTGTATCAGGCCTGAAAAGAAAAATCATCCACGTTTCATAGTTCATTTTAACACGGGACTTGGACCCTTGGGCTTATCACTGCAATGGTTAATGAGGTATATCTGCATATCTGACAGAAGAGGATGTTTAGCATTCTCAGAGGTTGTTTCAGATGTCTCGACCACACAAGGGGGAACCTGATGAACTCCATCCCAACAGGTGTGTGACATTACAGCCGTGAGCAGCATCAGAACTTACACAGTGCAGGAGAGCTTCGCACTAGAGGATGCAGAGGATGCAGAGTTTGCAGCTGCAGAGTGGTGACACTCCCTCTCATCTTTCCATCTTATAATCTTTCCATCAGATAATACGCTTCTTTGCTTCCTTTCTGAGAGTTGGATGAGAAGATCTATATCACACATAAAGTATATTGCATGTACATTAAGCATTTAGCAGTGAGACAGCTTAACTGAGCCTAAAAAATGAAGCAGCTACCAGCACCTCTGAAGTTCAATAATTAACACATAAAATCTTGCTTGTTTAATAAGTTATCTGCAGTAACTATTACCTCATGTCTTTATGCTAAGGCAAACACCCCCTGGCTTTAACAATCATAAGAGTGGTATTGATCTACTCATCTAACTCTCACAAAGAGAACAAAGCTGTAATTATCTATTACTTTAAAAGGGGAGCTGACTCATAGATCACTTAAAGAATCATAATATTAGTTCGGAAACACTTTTGCATTTCTGTCCCTACTCATAAAAGTTTGGTCAGATGATGCATTAATGAGTCACTATCATGTTTTGATCATGTAGGTCATGGAATTGCAAAGCTAATGATAAAAGTACATCACAAAAATATTTTTTATCTTGTTTAGACCATTAGCCACTGTAACATTTACATAAATTTGGGGTGTGAACTAGTGTGAAGGCATTATTCTTTCCACCCTTGTTGAGATCAATAGATAACTGTCATGCAAATTTTTGTCTTGCAGCCGATCCAGCTCCTCAGGCAAAACACGAGCTTGAATGTTATCTCACTTAATGTAAAGTGCCAAAAGAGCTACTGAATCTGTTACGTGAAATATGCCCGAAGACGTGCTATTGAGAGTAATTACGCTTCTTTTGCTTTGTGATTTAAGTCATGATCTCCCTGTTTGGCATACTATCTGTCCATCAGCCACAGATTTAATCTGTGTAGTGTAATTTTGTGTCCTCGATAACGGCACCTGAAAAGTTCTGTGTCAGTTTACAGTCACTATTAAAAACTTCACATCTGTCACGGTTGATTTGGCCTCTCTTTGTTTCCGCACTGGGTCACCTCAGGAGCACAGGAAAAAAAGACTGGACTGGCATGCTCTGATATCCTGCGACATGTTGTGCACACAAGGGGACATTAGAGGCATTGTGAATTGGAACAGGCAATAACTACACTTTTTTGTTTTCCTTTTCTTGATCATGCCAACCTTTCCGTCCCTATTTTCCATCGGTAGCAAGTTAGATATCTAATTTGCATGTTTCAAAATCAAATCCAGTATATTGTTTCCCCATTCTTTCAGAGTAAAGTTATATTTTCGAAAATCAATTTGTATCATTGTACTCACACTTTCATCTTTTCTTTTTCAGCGCTACTCTGACAATTCAGTCTCCTCATCGTGCTACAAACATCGTGTTGATGCAGGTGGTAATAATCAAACACTTAACTGATGTGACTCTAAATAGCTAACGCCCATGCTCAGAATAGTACAACAGAACTCTGTCTTCTCTCAGGCTTTCACTGCAATACTGAAAGAAACCACTACAGAACAAAATGTGACATGTCTGTCAAATGCAAAGAACCGGCATTCAAAACACTGTTTTTGCACAAAATATGTCTCTGATTAATTTTTTTTTAATCATTATTGAGTCTTAACAAACTAAAAATCACGTTCAACAAGTGAATGTTTTCAGAAAAGTCACTTCTTACTGCATTATGACCAAAAAAAAAAAAAGGAAAGCCATGCCCCTTCACTCCGCTGATGCAGTCTGTGTCTCATTCTTTTATCCCGTCCTGTCAGGGTTGACAACAATGACAGTTCCCGTCTCTGTGTTTTCTTGATACTGCAGCAATGATTAGTCGCTCTGCCTCTCTCCATGTTCTTTTTCTCAGTTTTCAAGTGTTGAGGCTGATGTTTACGTAAGAGAGAGATGATGAAAAAGGTGAGAAAGATGAGAAAGATGTGGGAGAAAAATCATTCTTTCTCATGTCATGGAAATAAAATCTTTTCACCATTTTCTTGCACAGCATGCAGTGCACCCATTCAGTCATTCAGTCACTGCAGAATATGGATGTGTGTACAACATGTTCTGTACAGTGTTGGTTTTTCTATGACTGAGACAAATTGTGTGCAAGTGTTGAACTATGGGATTTTGGGTTAACACATACTCCACTGGGAATTTAATCTCCTGAATGTTGGCAGTTAATCCGATCATTAATGCAGGCAGTTTTCATGTAAATTGGGAGAGTCTCTCTCAGATTGTGTATCTGTAAGTTTAATTAGGACTATAAAAGACTAGAGACTAAAACAGCTGAGATTAACAATTTTTCTAAATAATAGAATAGGAAAAAAAATGTAACAAATAGTTACATTTATAAATTTGAAATAAAAAATATACATGTAAGATGGGGATATGTAAGATATATATACGTCAAAATATGCTCGTTCACATGTTGATATTGTCTCTTCTCACTTTAAACTTCCCATCTGTTCTGTTCTTATTAATTGCTTTATTTTGTGCTGAATTCTTGCATACATTCAGCTATATTCCTTCCTTTGCATGACTGTGAAAGTGCGTTCTGTGTATTTGCAAGATGCCAAATGTCTTCTGACAACCCTGCACTGAGTCTCGCATTGGGATGCTGAGTTGCCCCGGTTTCCTAACCAAGTAATGACAAACTCATGAGAGCGCCTGCAATGCATGACTCATAAAGATATGATTTTTGAAATGCTAATGAGGTGAAGATTATACAGAGTGGAAGAGCAAGATAGAGAAGGGAAGAGTGAGATAGAGACCGTAAGACAGAGGGAGAGATCCTCCATATCTCAGCAGGTCTTTTGCCGGAGACGACAGCCGCATATTCCTGCTGAATGTATAAGATAGTTTTTAAATAATCTCTCTTTACCCGCTTTAGTATTTCATGACTTTGCGATGAGTCAGAGGGAGAAAGAGAAAGTCGGAGTTTAGGCAAGAAAGCCTGCAGCACTACTTACTTTTTCTCCATCTTTCTCTCCCTCTCTCTCCGTCATGTTGGTTTTCATCTCCAGTGTAGTGAAACAGGGATAAACAAGGATAACGAGAAGGTCAAACACACATGGACACTGTTAATCTTCTGTCATTAGAGCCACATGAGAGAGTCCTCCTCCAGGAGATACTCCATTATCTTTGTTAGTTAAATACACTACTAACAACTGCTATCTTCTGCATTAAATGCTTTATGTGGGTGAAACTGGGGTGATGCTATAAATTCTGAAGCCAGATCAACAGGGCTGCGGAGAGCCACACTACACATTCAGGACGAGGATTTCTTTTACTAGTTGTGTGCTATCATTCATCACATAATCTCTCTCATCTTCCTCCCATTCTTCATCCTACTCCACCTGTTTCTTTCCTATCTTATGTATGTTTTTGTGTTCACTGTTCTCAACCATATTTTTTTCCCCTTTTCACATCCCCTCCTTCTCAACACACCACCACCTTCTCCCCCTTCGCCGTTTTTTCATGTGTTTCTTCATTTACCCCCCCCCCCCCCCCCCATAACCTCTTTCTCTCCATACCACTCTGCTTCTCTCCTTCCCATCTTCCGGCATGTTGAGCTAGTGAAGGTCATTTTAGTGTTAGTGACGGGGGGAGGGGATGATGCAGCTATACGCAACTGCTGCTACGGATAACTGCGGGAAGACGGATGGATGGACGATAACAGTGAGAATATGCGAGCGGAGAAACAGAAAGAAAGGCGGTTGATGGAGAAAGAAATTCCTGCGACCTTTTTCTGCCTCCTGCTGAGGACATACTGTCCTGGCGTGTGCCTGCCTGCTGCCCACGTAAAACAGGGCCGTTTATGTGTGCACCAATGCATGCTGCAGCCATTTGTTTTCATTAGTTGTCCAGCAGGATAGTCACCCTTTGAAATTACCTCTGTCTCAATGACGGCATCATTTGCTTTGTAACAGTGCATTAGGAGCTTTATGAATAGCAAATACAAAACAAAAAATAGAATACAGAATGGATTAAACAGTGTATTTATATGCTCTCATCTGCGCTGCAAATTTTCATGAATGTTATATCATCTAACTTTTGACCAAAAGCAGTAACACTAATGTAATGTTGATTCGAAGGCTAAGGACTAGATTATTAGCTAACTCAGCCCATTCAGATCTGATACATCCACTGTATAGTTTCCCCCACGACATGGGAGTCAGCCAGGGTGCAACACCAGCCAAACTCTTCACCCACAATAATATTACATTTACCACACACATCTGTTAGTCTTCGTCCTCAAAACGTGTTCCTATTTCTTGTAAAAGTTAAATGCTTTTTTAAAATACAAACAAATAAACATAAATCTAAGCTCTGTTGCTTGTCTAAGTAAGTTGTTTCCTATAGTAAGCATCTAAACAATTAAGGTAGAACAAAAATAATCTTACTTGATTGTAATACTATAACTAACTATCTCTATTCTGCAAGGCAGGAACAATTGCGCTGCTTCCTGCATAGTGTAGATAGCTTCTTCAACCAACTCTTGGAGCTGAGATTAAGTCTGTATAGTCAGCAATCACTGACTAGAAATAAGAGACCTGCTTGCGTTTACCTTGCTACATTTTAAAAATTACTATTTCATGGAGTGAATCTGTGTGACCATTGTAAACAACTGTACAAGTTCAGTGCAAGATTGGAAACCTAATATTTAAAGTGAAGTGAAGTGACTGGAGGGTCATTTTTATATCGGAGTTCTGGGTCAGTACCTGTCGCCTTAATGAGAGAAGAGGGCTGTAAAAATACTGCATTTATAGCTCTGTCATCCTTTGTCCTTTACAATAGACTTGGGCATATAAATCCATACAACCCTGAATTTCTCCTTTCCGACCAGTCTTATTGGTAAAATGTGATGTTACTGTACGGATATGTGGAGGACTTTCACATACAAATGGACAGTATTTGGACAACAGGATTTTGCCTCTGTACATATGGATTTGATCAAAGTGTTGATTTTCACCTTTAAAATAAGGAGCTTGACAAAAATTACACATTAACTGTTTAGGAATTAAAGCCATATTTGTTTATAGTCACACGTTTTAAGGGGCTTGGAGATGATGGGACAAACCAACATAATTATGAGATAAGGACTATTTTTAATGCTTGGATGGAAATCTTTTGCAGTCAATGACCCTGTGAAGTCTGGAACTCATGGACAGCCACCAAATGCTGAGTTTCCTCCCTTGAGATGTTTTGCCAGGCCTTTACTGCAGCCGCCTTCAGTTGCTGCTCGTCTTTGGGTCTTTCTACCCTCAGTTTTGTCTTCAGTAAGTGAAAAGCATGCTGAATAGGGTTGAGGTAATGTGACTGACTAGCAGTTGAAGAACATTTTAGTTCTTTACATTGAAAAGCACTTGGGTTGCTTTCACAGTATGTTTCAGGTTGTTATCCATCTGTAATGTGAAGCACAGTACAGTACAGATTTAGTTGAATCTGAGCAGATAATTGAGCCCTGTACACTCCAGAATTCATCCTGCTGCTTCTATCAGTGGTCACATCATCAATACACACCAGTGACCCAGTTCCATTGGCAGCCATACATGGCCATGTCATAATACTGCCTCAACCATGTCTGACAGATGATGAGGTGGCTTTGGATCAGGAGCCGTTTCTTTCCCTCTCGAAACTCTTCTCTTCCATCATTCGGGTACAAGTTCATCTAGTTCATCTAGTTCATCAACAAGTTCATCTGTCAAAAGGATCTTGTTCCAGAGCTGTTCAGGCTTTTTTAGATATTTTCTGGTAAAGTCTTATTTGACCTTTATGTTCTTGAGTGTTACCAGTGGTTTGCACCTTGTGTTAAACCCTCTGTACTTACATTCATGAAGGCGTCTGTGGTTGTAGACTTTGACAATGATACAACTACCTACTGGAGAGCGTTCCTAGCCTTTCTAGATGTTGGGAAGGGTTTTACTTCACCAAGGAAAGAATTCTGTGTTCATCCACTTTAAATGTCTTTGGTGATTTCCAGGCCTATTTCATGGTGATGAGCTCGCCTGTTCATTCCCCCTTTTTAAGAATGAACCAAATTATTGATTTGGCCACAAGCTTCTGTCTGATAGCTTTGTTTTGTTTTTTCAGCCTAATGATGGCCTCCATCATTTGCATCGATTTAGTATGCTTATTAAAATTTCCATTGAACAGCTACCAAATGCAAATTCAACACTTGGATTCCGCTCCAGATCTTTTATCTCCTTAATTTGTCATGAAATAACAAAGGCCACAGCTGGCAATGAAACTGATAAATTGTCAGTTGTCCAATTATTTCTGAGCCTCTGAAAATGAGGGATTATATATAAAAATGGTTATAAATCCTAAACAGTTAATGTCATAGTTTTATCAAACCCCTTTAATTGCAACTGAAAGTCTATACTTCAAGCAAATCTTGATTCATTCTTTATGGGGGCTTACAAAAATAAAATTGAGAAAATTTTGTCACTGTCCAAATACTTATGAACCTAACTGTAGTTATCATGTTGCTGCTACCATAGGAAGTAGCATGTTTAACAGATATTGATTTGGGTTTAGAGCAGAGTAGATTTATGAATACATTTTTGCAATCATAGTGTGTTTACAGGCGCTTGTAGAATTGCATGCAAGAAAGATTATTCCATCTCAGATGAACAGCTGAAAAAAGCAAACGTTGTTTGGATTTTGCCAAAAATGTTAGTTTCCCTGCTTTGCCTTTGTCACACATACAGCTTTGCTGCTATCTCTCCTTTTACTCAGAGCTGGTTAAAGCCTGGTTGTTACTGCAACCGGCTCCCTATTTTGCATAACCTGATCTGTTCCTTGGCCCCGTGGAAAGTATATAAAATGATATGAAGTTGAAAGAGAGACTGAGTTGATATGCAGAGCTGAGCCTAACTTTTATTCCTATTGTTCAACCAGACAAACTGAATCAACATGAGCTAATAATCTGTGGAATTAAATGAACAGTAGTCACTTCCCCTCGTGGGTGTTCTAACTTGACAGTGTAATCCAGTAGCACTCTGTGCTGATATAACTTGTACACGAGTAGGTTTTTGCATGTGGTGTGAGCCTTACAGATATACCTATGTCATATGAATATTAATTGGCTACTCCTCCACTCTCCTGCCCGTCAAACAGGCAGTGTGCTTCGCCTGTTCTGATTCCCTCGGGGACAAGGACCGGGATGACCCTGGCATTTACACTCTAATGAAAACAATCATGGGAAATATGTTAATCTGCCCTACTGTGGTTGGCCGAAACCAACTGTGCTCTTTCAAAAAGGCCAGATGCTCCTGTGAGTAATCACCTGTGGCAACTGAATCCATTTAACCATAACCATTATGGCTCTGTATTTGACCCATGCATGTGGCGTATTTTATAAACAGTGCTGCATTAGAGAGATTGATGTTTGTGTTTATGTTTTTTTTGCTTTTTTTTTTTTTTTTCATTGGTCCAGAGAGCTGAAGCTGAAATTATCCTTTAGTGTCTCTAAAACAGCATTATTAATTAACTGGGTGACATTTACAAGTAACAACCGAAAGGAAAAATGTATCAATAGCCACAACGCTTGTAGAAGTATCATTACCAAGTGAAAATGATTGGACTAATGTGGACTAATCCGGGTAAACCAAAAGGAATGATGAAACGAGCTGAACTGTACTACAGCTCAGTGTTGGTTGCTTGAACTGGACTGATAATGGCTGCAAGTGATGGAATTTTTCATGCTGGCACAGACCTAATATGGCCAATCAGCAATGTACATTCACTATATAAGGGCTCATGCAAAGTAAATGCTATGATTTTTTTTAGAGGGTAAAAACAATATGATTGTGAATGTGAATTCTTGTGTAGTGTGCATAAATTAATGATTGAACTGTGAAGAAGAGGAATAAAAACAGTGAGTATTAGACATGCATAAACACAAATGACATTTCATTTTTAAGCTATAATAGGGATATGATGGTTTGTTATATGTACAATAGAATTTGAAAATTTCACACTCCCGCTATATTTTATTTCACGGTCATTAAAAAGAACAATGAAGAAAGCAGTGTATCATGGTGGAAAAAATGTTGGTGCAAAAGCTTCCATCATTGCAAGTAAATGCACATTACCAAGTCCTGTTTTCACACAAAAAAATATCTGTCTCTTCTCCAAAGTGTACACAATGAATTGACCGTTGCATTTCGGGATGATGATACAAAAAATATGCTAGGGACTTTAATCTCCCTTCTTTGTACCTTATTTCCTTTGTATGTGTGTGCATGATTCTCTGCTTGTGCAATATAAATGCATGATTACAAGTGCGACATGCTTTATTTGTATTGTCCAAGACAATACATGACTTGGTCCACCTCTTTGAGACATAATTTTTAAGACCAAAGAAAAGTTGCTGCACACAACTCTGAACTATAAGCCTTCAGCAGTGCTCTGAGTATGGAGAAATGATATAAGAGAGTAAAATGTACACAGAGTAATGATGTTTGCCCTTATGAGATGCAAATATTGTTGAAAATGTAAACTCTGCCATCCATTTTACACAGTGTGTCACACAAGTGTTTACATTAACTAATGTAAGACTCAGAGTAAGGGATCTGAAGAGAGCAGAGAACTTGGATGTAGTGGGTGGAAGCAGGGCCTCAAGAGGTACACGTAAAGGTACACAGTCTAAAAAGAGTGAATTAGAGGACCGTGTGGCTGTTGTGGGGTCAGTTAGTCCATTCATACTTAAGAAACAGAGGTAGGAGGGGTAGGAATTTTAAATAAGAAAAAAATATGGTAGGGTCCTCTGCAAAAGGCGTTTCAGATATCATTTCAGGGATCAATGAAAACAAATTCTGATGCCATCCTTAGTGTCCCTGGTACAAATGCAGTGATGACATGCACCATGCCATCCACTCTTACTCCCAACTCTGACATGAATGCTGTGAAGAATCATTTTAATAAAGAAAACATTTGGCTGTGTGTGTGTGTGTGTGTTCCTCAGTTTAGCTAGGAGGAACTAATGACGTGCTATGCAGGACAAGGATGTATTTCTGTCCATAGTCCTTTTTTTTGGGAGGGGGGCATGTGGGTGGATGACATGTTGCCAGAAGCATTAGTGACAACCTTGTGGGTGAAATATGTCTGCCAGACACCCCTTCTGTCGTGTGTGTTTATGTGTGTGTGTGTGTGTGTGTGTGTGTGTGTGTGTGTTTGTGTGTGTGTCTCTGCATGCATGTGTGTGTATGTGTGAGACAGCCTGTATTTAGTCATGCTATAGGGCAGGACAAAGATATAAAAAACAGAAGCAACAGTAAGTGACAGAGAGGAGAAAGGGCAAAAATGGAGGGATTAGTCATTATCAAGTGGATAAGTGTCACATGCATGCACTTGAGCAAACACACGCATACACACACACACACACAAAAGACACATTAACACACATGTGCATTATCACACACACACCACCCAGCAGACATTCATCACCTCTCTACCATCACACATTATGTTTTTTGCTGTTTTTGTGGCTCATGAAAATCTGAAACCACCTTTTCGGTGCATACATGCTTTTGTGTGTGTGTGTGTGTGTGTGTGTGTGTGTGTGTGTGTGTGTGTGTGTATGGGCTTGCATACCTATTCAGCAGTGGTCCTCACCATTGTTGCACACTCACCAACATTAAACCAGTGAGCCAGCAGGGGACATTTTGGAGGTCCATTGTTGGTCATGCCTAAATTCATGCTATAATTATGTGTAAAACCCTGTGGTGAGGTTATTCTAACTTTAGCTAGGAGGGGTGCAGGTGTTTGACTGTTTTTTTATCAATTTGTAAACAAAAAAAGAAAAAAATTAAAGTGCCTAAATTCACGCTGTATTCAGACAAAGAAGGAAAATTATAAAATATTTTAAAAAGTAATAAAAAAAAATAACAACAATAAGGATATACTTAGAAATAAAAGGGGCAGTAGAGGATCACTTCTTATCATTTAAATTACTCACACGTAACACATCTAACATCATACTTTATGTATAATTTGAAAACTTTCAGTCCTAATCAAACTCCCCTGACCAGTTTTCACAAGCACAGGAATCAGTCAAGTTTAAGATGTACTTGCAGCCTTAATCTGAATATAGGAATGCAATTTCGGTTTTTAATGCACATAAGAGGAAAGGTTTACACTTATACTACAAAGATGTATGGACACAATACATGGATAGTGCAGGCCCAAGCCTGCAGTGGCAGTGTGTGTGTATTGGCCCCCTCCTCACCTTCAGCATTGGGCTTGGATTTGACACTCCGTGTACTGTCAATAGGCGGGTTTCGAAACAGGCACTGCACTGATGCCCTATGGGCATGAACAATCTTCCAGGCAGTCCTGTTACACCTTCAGCTATTTGGTGTGATGATCGACCCTTTATTCCTAGAGCCTCTGAATGTTTGGACTTTAAAATTCGCTGCAGACCCTGATAATATAACACAACACTTCAAATCTCCAGAATAGTCCTCTAATTCCCTGAGATATTTGAGCAGAGACACTTAGGTGCCCTTTTTTTTGGGAGATTTTGACTCTTTCCTTTAGACTTTAAAACTTAATGCATCTCACAGGGCTAAACTCACAAACCTAGAAATGCCAAACAGTCCACTAACTCCCTCAGGTAGCTGACTGGCAATGCTGAAGCTATTTCTTATGGCATTTGAGTCTTTCCTTTGGGTGCCAGACTTCCAATGGTAAATGTTGGATCAAACCCACAGTCTAAAAACCTTCGAATGCTACTTTAATTCCAATGCCTTTGCTGAAGATGGTAACACATTTTCTCTGGTCAGCACCCAAAAGAAATACTCAAAAGCTCTAATAAAAAGAATGAAACAGTATTTAAGTAAGTACCATGTTAGAGGACTGCCTGGAAGTTTTGGTGCCAAATGGTCCTAATGACTAAAGGAATCTGAGAATTGTTGAGAAGTTTTGAGCTCAAGTGCTTGCTGTGGTGCCCTGTATTTTTTAGACCCTGCAGAGGCAATGGCCTGTGAACACTCTGCATCCCACCTTAATGGGTTTGCACCCGCTTGCCAACCATTGCTACAGCATTCTTCCACCAGGTCAGTGTACTGTGCCCACTTCCTCTCATTGGCCTCCCAAATGCAGTCCTCCCATGGAATGGTGAGCTCTAAGAGAATGATCTGCTGAGAGAATTAACACTATATCTAGCCTTAATATTGTTGTGGCAGCAGGTACTATCAAATTGCGTAGGTTGACTTTCAGCTTCCAGTTTTGTGCCATTGCTGGCAGGCTGAGTAGTTGATCTTGCTAGCTGATGTTGGCCTCTCCCCAACCCTGGCATAGGTGCTCGCAGTTGCTAATCCCATTGAAGACCTTTGTGACTTGGTCATGACAGCAGCAGTTTTGAAAAGCCACTGAGGATGTGCTCCAGGGTCCCTCTCTACAAGTGACTCTGCCTTGCCCAAGCCAAAGAAGTCAGATGGGTTTAAAGGAAAACATTGTAGACAGCCTGGATTAAGAATTTTACTCAATGGGGCTTGGCTTTACAAAGCTCAGCCTATGAGACTTTGCGATCCATCACTTGATCCCATCTTGTCCAGGCTCCCTGATGTCACATTCCAACATTCCTACTGGCTCATTCCTCCTAAATTGTTGCTCAGTGATGAATCCAGGCAGGAGGCACTTTTTGTTTCTTGTTGTTTTCCAACACCACTGCTGAGTAGCTGACTTCAATAACTTCAAAAGTCACAAAGCATTGAACAACAAGTATGTCCCATATTGAATCAGCCAGAGGGACACTTCAGTTATAATAAACTTGAATTTTGTCATAAATGAAAAGGTCCAAACTTTCAGGTGCACAGGGACAAAAACTAAGAAAATAGGATATAAGTAAAACTAATGCTAGATAATGATGCTACGGTAGCAGCTAGACTCAGATACAGATTGAAGGATCTGAATCTGAATGGCAAGTAGTAGCCAGCTATCTGGGTAACTGCTCCTTCCTAAAACAAGAGGCATTGTGCTGAAATTTTGCTGACCAATATCATTGATAATGGCTAAGGCCGTAGCCATTGTGCAATCAAGGAATGAATGGGTGGAGATGAGTAAGCACTGATGGGGTAGTGTGTTGGTGGTGGAGGTTGGGGCAACAAATCCTTATCTTGCCTTTGTGTTTATGTCCCAGTCTTTGTTTACCACAGTCACTTCAACTGCAGGCTATAGAGGTCTCCTGTTTGATAGGTCTAAGACATAAAGACATCAGATGGTAAATGGACTGTACCTATATAGCGCTTTTACACTACTGTAATATTCACTATTCACACACACATCTAGGAGCACTTTTTCTACACATTGCAGCAGATCTACGAACACACACATTCATACACCGATGACACACACATCGGGGGCAATTTCGGGTTCAGTATCTTGCCCAAGGACACTTCAACATGTGGAATGGAGAAGCCGGGATTGAGCCACAACCCCACCCAGAATTAGTGGTCTACACTTGGTTGGTGTAGTCTGTCAGTCCACTGTTTAAATGTAGGCAGGAAATTGTGTGTGTGTGTGTGTGTGTGTGTGTGTGTGTGTGTGTGTGTGTGTGTGTGTCTGTGTGTTTTTGTGTGTGCGTGTGTGTGCGCATGTGTGTGTGTGTGTTTGTGAAGCCTACAGGGCAGACATCTTTGTCCCCTATTCAATACTGCTGTCACCGGCCCATGAATTATGGAAATGTTTGGAAGTGACAAAGCACGGCTTACAGCCAAGAGACACTTCTGAGTTGTGAGAGGTGATAGGTGTGTGCATATGTGTGTGCAGCTGTGTGTGCAGCTGTGTGTGTGTGTGCATCTGTGTGTGTGTGTTTGTGCGTGTGTGTGTGCGTGTGTGTGTGTGTTATTCTGTATGTTTTGATCCCCTCACCATGGTTCTGATGAAAAGACACAGATCATGTCTCCCTCCCCTTACCCTCAGTTACCTCCTCATCTTTCTGTTGAGGCTACAATCTTGCGTCGAGCTTTTACTAACATACAGCTGCTGCAACAAAACAAGCAGTGGTTTAAATGAGGTTTCCTCACTGAGAGCAAGAAGCAAGAAGGCACGTTTATGCACGGGACAATGTCTCTATACCTGCCACATTTTGCCAATTTGTTCTGCTCTAAACTGATGATGAACTGGTTTTGTACTTTTCTCAGCCATAAAGCTGTTCTATTGTACACAAGTCTGCACAGTGCATATTTGGGTACTTTTGCTTGTTCAATACTAGGTGACTAAAATACTAAATAAATAGGTCTTGTCACATAAGGTAAATCATGGATGTCATTTTTAGAGGCAGTTTGTTTATTTTCTACAGTAAAACTGTGTCACATCAGGTTACTATAGCAACACAGGTGGATGAAATTCTGAGAAGAAACCCTGAAACATTGATAAAGTGATGTGGAAACATATTAAGGGGAGAGTACAATTCCCGATCATTAAACAATTATCTAAAAGTAGCAATAAATCGTTGTTTCTTCATGTTCATCACATTAAATGAACCTTTAATTTGAAAAAGTGTCATGTCAGAGCTTGTTGCAAAAGTTACCATTAAACCATGAAATGTTAGTTAAGTTCTTTATTAATGATAAAAATATATTGACATGAAAGAAGAATTCAACCAGAAATTCAGATTGCAGTAATTTACTTTCCACTGTGACATTTTCAATATAAAAATTTGTATATAAACTTACAGTGCACATTTTATACACATATTAATTCAGAATAAGGAAATTGTTAGCAGATATATCATTATTTTTTTTAGAAAATATAGCTCAGGAATTTTTTTACAGATTGGAAAATTAAATAAAATTTTAAATATGGCTTAGATACTCACTGTTAAGGAAAAACTGTTGAGAAATACATTTTAAAAACATACAAATCAAATCCCAAAGTGGAAGATTGCTTGTTCCTTTTCAGAATTTCAGGGACTCTTCTGATCACATTAAGATTTTTCCAGGAGATTCCTGTTTGATAATGCTGGGATGTGACGCTTTGCTGTGACTGCATCTCCAAACAGGAAAGCAGGTCTTAACTTTCAGTTTCCAGGGAAAAAAACTTTGGAATGAAAACATAACTACATCACAAAAAGAGCCAGGGGTAGTAATAAGCACCACACATAAACACAGACGCTTGCACACAAACACATACACACACAGTCTCTGGGCATAAACTGAGTGTGTTCCCTGAAATGCCCTGATGTTGTTATCTTAAAGTGGCATCCTGGAGCTTGAGGGTGGGAGGGTGCGTGACTTGTGGAGCAGATTTAGAGTGTCCCCAAAGAGTGTAGTACAAACTGCCCAAAAAAAACATACACACTCACCCACATATACACACACAGACAATTCTTATATTACAATTCATACATATATTGATACAAAAAAGCACATCTACACTCACTGATATGCATACTTGGCCTTAAGTCATTATTTTTACTTCCTATGCCATAATAAAGAGATACTCTTAAGGATCTGTTTTTTTCATGAGAGGAATGTGCCACCATACACTATAATATATGCATGAGAATCAAATCACAAACACACATATGTAAGCTATATATAACCCTGTTTTTGGTTTATTATTACCACTGCAGTGCCTGTTCAAAATGCACCTGTTAGTAGGTGCTGATTACTTGGCCTGCATTCATCTAGCTTACAGCTTTCTTGAGAGCTCCATCCATAGCTTCACACTCAACACCGCACTTTCTTGGGCTCTGAGCGATGCACCTGTCATGACGTAGTTGTGTCCCCTAGCAATGCTACAATAAATGCACCATTTCTGGGACTGGCTTCTCCGTTCTGCTCCAGTTGTCTCTGGGTGTTGCCATAGAGCAGAGTTCCACTTTTCCTAAAACCCTGGCATGAGCGCGTTGTAAATTGCCCTGATATTGCACTTCCCTCATAGTTAGGTTCAGCCTTTTTCTTCACGTAAAGTTACAGGCAGAGAAGCGATGTTTGAGAACTGCTCATGCAAAAAACTTCACAGTTAACACTGCGCCCTCACAATTCACCCACAAATAGTGGGTGATGGTTGACAGACGAGCAGTGATCATGGGGAATCTAGGGGAAAAAATACACAAAGGTCACTGGCTGCAGTCGAACCACAGACATTGCGCTTAAATGGATGTGCCTCAAAAACCACAGAAATACAGGGACATTCCCCCTGGCTTTGCTTTATATTTTGATTCTGTGTCACACACACATGCTGGACATATCCACTCCTTCAACCCTGGACTATGGTATAGAAATGTGTCTGTGCAATATCCTGTGAAACAGAATATATCATGTGCAATGTGATATATAACACTGTATATACTGTACACGCTGTATATTCTGTGCATTCACTGTGTGCACTGTAAATACTGTATCTCCACTGTCTCCAAATACCTTTAATGCCTGTGGTGTGTGGTCTGAGTGACAATAAAGATAATCTGGATCTGATCTCGTGTCAGACTTCTCTGGTCAGACTTGCATCACATGTTCAGGACACGGAGGACAGAGAAGCCTGGATGCCCTCAGCTCACCTAACTTTGCTCCTCTCAGTCACAGTTTCATAGTTTTATAGGCCCAGCTCTAACGCTCTAGAACCATCCATAAAACCCAGTGAAGTTGAACCTGGGGCCACTGCAATAATAGCCTCATGAGATGGAGAAGTAAATGGAACTGAAAAATATAGAAGTGAAGAGTATGCGCCTTTTTCTGCTGAAGTGGAAAACACTGACCCAAGTCTAAATCACTGACCAAAAGCGAGGAAAAGTGCTTGAAGAGATACTCTCCCAGAATTACAGCTGATTTTCTAGAGCAGTGAAAAGAAAGTCGGTTCAAATAAATAAAGGCTGCAACCAAATTGTATTCTTTTTTCGCACTGTGAAGAAGTTCCACTAGCTTAATAGTTTTGAACGTTACTCTCTGTTGTAAAAAATCAAACCATGGTGATATCCAGTGGTCCTTAAACTTTAAAATACAAAGCAGTGGGGTACTTTCATTCCAAGAAAGTCAACTTTTTTACCTTTTTCATCAAAGAAGATTTAAAAAGCCCATGCTTTTCTAATCTGGTTTAAGTGTGAGAGGACGATTAGTAATTTTGGTAAAGTTAAATCAGATTATAGGGATAATTACAGATTTAGATGAATTCAAATTCAGTGTGATAACTTTGCTACTTCAACTATAAATACATTTCATCCAGAAGAAATAATATATTTCTTAAACGTAAGTGATACACGGTAGTAGTTGACCACCATGACATTGGCAATGCTGTACTGCATCAACGGGTACAACCACACAGGTCAAAGCTGTTGTCAGCCTCAGCACTTCATCTCCCTTCATTAGGCTGACTCTCTGTAAAGCTGTCCACAAGGATTTGACATCAATTCTAATTTGTTGCACTTTGAAGTCTCATTAATTTACAATTACTGGGGAGAAGAAGTAGAGAGGAAGATGGAGAGGGCAGTGAGAATGAGTGGGTGTAAAGGAAAGAGACAGAGAAGTGAACAGTGGTGGTACAGTTGTCTGAATGCAGACCGGGCTACAGAGAATATTAGTTTTTGAAGGCTGACTATGATCTTTTTCAGCTAAAGAGGCAGACAACTGATATTTTGTGCAATTATTTGGCATGCACATTTCTGTCTAAATTGATTACAGTTAATATTAATGTGACATAGATCATTTATCGTAAACGTATATTATACTCACAAATACTAGTGTGGAAACTAGTCTAATAATATTTTCAAGCAAACTGCATCACACCAGAGGTGGAGCACAATGACAGGCTGACTTCCCAATAAAAGGCTGATATTTGCATTTGAACAAATCCTGTGCACAGAGGAGGATGGGGATGAAATAAAGGATGTGTCGGGCCATTCTGAAGAAGTTTTATTGAGTCACAACCAGCATTACAAAGAACACACTACAAAGATAGCTTTACTATGCTGTTAAGAACAGTAAGAGGCGACAGGTTCAGACGCAGGGCTTAGGATTGACTGCTGAGACACAGATATGCAAGGAAGTTCATCTTCTTAGCAATAAGACTAGGACTGAAGCTCACACTGCACACCATCTAATAGAGGTTGACCTTTGCAGTGTATGGTTAATCATTTGCAGCAGAATTGAACTGGGCTGGGCTCAGGCTTTTACTCAGTTTTCTGGATTTTGAACAGGCCAGGTCACAAACGTTTTCCTAAAATATCCATGCTGGGGTATTTTATTATTAGAGAATTATGAGTAAGCTCACACAGGGTGTTCTTTAGCCTGAATGTGCCTCTTTCACAATTTCAAAATATGCATTTGAACCCTGACACTTGATGAACGAAGGATAATGAATGGTGTAAACTTGCCACCAATACTATAATACTGAACAATACAGTTAGCTCACAAGTAGTAGAGGTGATATTTCTGGTAATGCTACTCTCAGGTGCATGCTCTCTGCATGCTTTCCTACACCATATGGCTGATTGCTGCATTTATATATCGTTGCGTGGGGAGTGTGAGTGTCATGTGACCATGAACCTAGATATTTAGAAGCATTTCACAGTGTACATCATAGATTTTTCGCAGATTTTTTTTCCTTCCTTGTTTGGTTCCTGTCTATCAAATTACCACATCTAATCAGGTTTGTCAGCATTGGCCAGTAATCATATGAACTGTTCAGTCATGAGTCATATTTAACACCTACTGTATTCAAACCATAAGCATCAGTTTCTCTAAGTTTTAAACACTGTTAGAAGCCTACAAGTGTAGAGTTGTTGTCTCTTGATTCTGTTGCTTAATGAGAATACACATCACACTTTCTTTTCAGTTTATATTTTTTATTTGGAGAAGCTTAGGGTAAAATAAAAACACACACACACACACACACACACACACACACACACACACACACACACACACACACACACACACAGACACTAAAAGCGTATAGAATTAGTAACAGTGTTTTCAGTTGCTGTGACGTTTCCTGTCCTGGTACATGCTTAGCCTACGTTTTCGGTCTCATGTCTCCTTATGTCCCAGCACAGCGTCATAGATCTTCCCAGTGAGGCGGTGCTGGATGTTGGTGAAGCCGGCGGCAGCCAGCAAGGCAGCGTACTGGACAGCTGTCCTCTCCCTGCCCTCCGTCTGTACCAGCATGTTGAGGGAGTAGAGCTGTACTGTCAGTGGGCCAGAACCGTCCTCATGGAGCAACGCCTCCACCAGCAACACAGCGCCTCCTACAGGATGAACCAAAAGGTCAGTTTTGTTTGTTTATTTATTTATTTATTATTTTGGCTGTATAATTAAATGGTTTTCACCTGGGTGAATCTTGCGATATCTGCTGTGAAAAAAGCCTGTTCTTTGACTCAAGTCAGAATTGTTGTCTATAAGATGTCGTATTGTCCAAAAAAACTAGGCTTTCTTGCTCTCTTTGTCTCTTTGTCTTTCTTCTCTCCTCTTATGCACACACACACACACACACACACACACACACACACACACACGCACACACACACACACACACATACATGCATGCACGCACACTCACGTAGAAGGAGAAAAACACATGAGAGGGTATTCTGCCTCCTGATAGTGTCTGCTGCTTTTGTATGTGTGCGCCTTACTTTGATCAAAGTCAGAAGGACAGATTTTTCTGGGATCAGCTGCATCAGCTACAATCTGCCATCTCATTTCAAGCAGGAAAGAAAAAAAGTACTCATCCCTTTCACACTCACAGACACACTCACTCACACACACACACACACACACACACACACACACACACACACACACACACACACACACACACAAACAGACCTGGTTTGCAAGCTTCATAGACCCTAGTGAGTAGCTCTATGCAGCGTTCATCTGTCCAGTCATGGAGGATTCTGGCAAGGATGTAGAGGTCAGCCTCTTGCAGGGGGTCTTTGAAGAAGTCTCCTAAACACACACACACACCCAATCACATGCACGATTCAGATGCACCGCATTCCTAAGGTGCTGCAATATTTGATTTAATGATTTAATATAAGTTTAAATTCCACTGACAAGCATTCCAGTTGTAAGACAATGATTCTATTAATGGTTTACCTACTCAAACATAATTACTACAAAGGGGTGATGTCTGCTATGATCAGATTATGTCACATGTATTTGACCTAACAGCATATTTCCGGCTATTATCTAACATTCAGTGGTGAACTAGTTACTGGGTAAAAGACATGTTTTGATTTTGTTATATGTATTTTTTTAATTATAAGCGTTTTCTTTTTAACTCCACTTGCTAAGACTTTACTAGCACAATAAATCTGGTGCTGTTTATGGACAGTGGATAAACAGTAATAGTAAAATAAAAAATGTATAATCTACTAATGTACATTTGTATTCCACTTAAGTCCATGAGCTGGATGTCCACTATAACTATGACCACAGTATTTAAATTAATATAAAATAAACTACACAGAGTGCTGCATTTATAAAAGCAGAAATCTAGAAAAAAAGCCAGAAATAAGTTCCTTTTTATTTTTCGTGCTTTCAATGTTACAGTTCTCATGGTGTTCAACACCAGCGTGGGTATGGGAACAGCAGGAGAGACAGGAATTGATTTTTGGCGCTGGGTTTTCAAGATCACAGGCAGCTGTGAACTTTTTTTCCACATGAGCTGCTGTGTTGGAGAGCAACACAACAAAGGAAGAATGAAGTATAAATTGACAGTTTTGTAAAAAATATTAAAAAACCCTACAGCAACAACTCAGTGGGAGACGGGAGACACAGAGGTGACAGAATCAACTGGGTATTATTCATGTTCATACTGGATTGTACTGCATATCGATTAAAACACAGTACACACAGTAATAGTGGGCAGTGGGTACTTGTAGACCCCATATACTCAGTTTAATAATGTCAACAATGGTGTGAAGGGAATAATGGTTTTCAAAAAAAATTTTCAAAAACAGTGTTAGGCCATGCTTTAAATCATTTTATCCAAATTTCAAACAACAGTTCAACTTCTTTGCACTTCATTATAAATGAAGGAAGATATATGTTTTTTTCTGTTATTTCTTTAGGCTTGCAGAGGATTTGCAGTAGATTTTGTATGCCTCCTAAAGCAAGTTTACAAAAGACTTTTTGACCCAAGTACTTTTCATTTATCGAATGTAAGCATGGTGTGGGAAATGATCTGAAGATATAAATCTAAGAGCAGATTTATTAAAGAGGTCCTTTACCTGTCATTTGCTTTTTTGTTGGAATTTTGTTCAATATATCGATGCCCAACCAACACTGGATTTTAATAGTATTTAATAATAATCTAATAACCACAAATTGGCCAATATTCTTAAATACAAAAGCATAACTTAAACAAGCAATCTTCAATTGCAGCCAGGTAATTTGTACAGTTTGGCCACATTCTCAGGTATATGAGGCTCTAAATATTCTACATTTTCCTTACTGTCAACAAAACTCATCAGAAAACTAAACACAAAAATGTATTAGTCCATCTGACAACCCTTTACAAATTATCTACCCATGTCAAGCCATGCCATTTGTTTCTGCTGTAGATGTAAATCTGTAAAAACAGGTAATAAATATAAAGTTTCATTTCTAGAAAGGCTCAGTCATTTCCTAAAACAGCAGGGCACTTGAGTTTCTAGCCAGCTTTTGTTAAACAGAACTAAATACTGTATAGGGTCGGGACTTCTTTCAGTAATAGTAGTGGTGAGCTACTAAGTATTTATGGCAGCAAAAGTGTTTGTAGGTGCACAGTGTGTAGGTCTAGGTAATGAGGGAACATATCACCCAGTGCAACAGTGTAGCTCCTTGATGTGTTTTTACTTTATTGTTTTTTGAACAACAGTGGAGGAATCTCACAGAGGAATACAATATATCAGACAGTTTCTACACAGGCACCAACTGTTAATCCTTACAAGTTGAGAGGTTGCCTGATTTTGCCATCACTTTCCTTCACCTGGTGCATGCCAGCTTATGTAATTTGCAAATTTAGATCTGATCACAATGAGGGCAAAAGCAAGACAAGAAGCCTCAGATAATGTATCCAAAACAGTCTGCGCTTTAGCACCAAATGTAGTTGGGACTATGGATAATAATATATGAAGAAGAAATATAACATGGGTTAGAATTCGTAGAAGATTCGGTCAATTTTTGCCCAGTAGGTTTTTTGACATAGTTCAATGTTTCCAAAGCCTAGGATATTTGTATTTTTGCATACAGTATTAGTGTATGTGTGTGTGAGTGTGTGTATGGAGAACCGCGTGAAATGCCTGTATATAATTATGAATGTCAAGCGATTTCACCCAGTCTCAATGACATTACCTTGGTGGAAGCTTATCCTCTGGTCGGCCTCGCTAACAAAGTGTTCCTGCGACATACGCACCACCCTGGGGAGGTCAAAGATCTTAACAGTGCATTCTGGGTAGGCTGACGTGCACTGCTTGGCTAATGCACCACTGCAGCCTGGAGAGCAAGGGAGTAAGAGGGAGAGAGGAGAGAGAGAGAGAGAGAGAGAGAGAGAGAGAGAGAGAGAGAGAGAGAGAGAGAGAGAGAGAGAAAATATTACTTTTAGTTGTGGCACAATTAATACATAGACTTTATTGATGAGGTAGTGCATCACTCACACACACAAAACAGAGTCACATGAGTGAATCTGATGCATTTAGGTTCGTACCCATTATTTATTTGCATGATTTGTATTAAGTTGTACAGTATGTGGCGGCTTTGGGAATTTATCTAACGTTCATGCCAATAAGCCGAAGTGAACTGAACCAAATGTAGAGTGAAAGAGAGACAGATGTTTTTTTTGTTGAAACAGAGCAGAGCTGCTTTCTAGAAATCCTACTAAGGAATCTAATCAAAGGAAAAGCAACCACAAACATATATATACACGCACATAGTTTGATTTGATTATCTGGCTAAATCTGATTTCATGTGCATTTGAATATGAACCCTTACATTTTATTGCATTTGAAAACCCTTGTTTTCAGCCATTCTAGCATTATGGCTAAAGGGATGACAAAGTCAGCCTGTCTATCAGTTGGTCGGTGCACATCTAGACTGAAATATCTTGACAGCTATTAGTGGGATTGCCATGAATTTTGGTACAGACATTCATGGCTCCCAGGGAATGAATCCTACTGACTTTGGTGATCCTTTGACTTTTCCCTTAGCACCACCATGATATTGATATTCTTGCTTTTTATTGAAATATCTCTAGAATATGATTTTGATTGCAGTGAAATTTGGCACAGACATTCATGGTCCACAGAGAATGAACTGTAATAACTGTGGTGATCCCTCCACTTTCCTCTACCGCCACTAATGAGTCATTATTTCAGTTTGCCCAATACTTTGGGATATAACAAAACACCCATAAAACTAGTGACATTTCCATTGGCCTCAGCTGTACTTGTGTTAATTGCAAATAACTAAATCTTAGCAAGCAAAAATGGCGAATATGGTAAATGTTATACCCTCTAAACATTGGTATGCTAGTAATATCATTATGCACGTTTTAGCATGAGGGCTTTTGCATTTAGTTCAGCCTCACAGAGCTGCTAGCGTAGCTATAGACTCTGTTGTGTCCTGCTTACTTTTCTCCTTAGAGAGAACTGTAACTCTTAGGGTAAAGGTCACACTTGATGTGAGTGAAAAAGAAGGCACTGAAATGAGCAAACGAACACGCACATGCACAACGGCAGAAGCACGATCTCAATGTGAACATATATCTCGTTCAAGTCGATCCCTTGACAGCATTATCATCACCGTTCATGCTTCATAAAGCAAAGTGAATTTAAAAGAGACGGAGAGAGGAAAAAGTGACGGATAGTGATAGAGAGGAATAGATGAAGAACGTATGAATGGCATTAAGTGATAGAGGGGCAGCGAGGTGGAATACAGGATCAAAGCATCCCACATAGACAAACCTACAACTCCAGCCAGACTTGGACTGGTGTGTGTGTGTTTGTGTGGCTCTCACATCAAACAGGGGTCGGCAGAGGATAAAAATCAAAGAGCAGCAAGGAGGAGCAAAACCAAACACAACACGCTGTACAAGACCCCGGGCTAACCTGGCTGCCTCAGTTTGTTAATGAAACCCTTTGATGGGAGGTTTGTGACTGTTGCAGTGCAACAACCGTGTTGTATCACTGCTATGTTTTCCTCTCTCTTCTGTCTTTTCAGTCTATTTACTTTGTCTGCATATTATTGATACACATTTATGTGCATGTGTGAGATCATTTCATTAAAATAAAAAAAAAAAATTCCCAAAGATTCCCATGTATTTTTGAATCAAAGTGCACCACCGCATTTTAGAAAATTCACTATGCTCTATATATTCATAAGTGTAGGTGTATTCACTACACAGTAACTCTACTGGGATCACGGTTGTACTCTCCATCAGCATTGTGTCAGCAGCTGGACACAGGCGAACTACCCCATGGCTGCATCCAACCTGCTCTACTGTGGAGAGGAACCACTCGACCGATTCTACACAGGAGAACAGTTGACTCGTCAAGGCGGCCGCTCAGCCTGTGAAACATCTGTATGAAGTTTTCTGTGGTTCTAGAGGAACTCTCCACAGTCTGAGAAAATAACCCCCGACGATGATATCGGGGGTCTCACCAATTTCATAATGACAAGGTTGTTTTTTTGTTTTTATTTTTAATCTGCCCCTTGCAGGTCTAACAACTTTATGAAAGTGCAGCAGTGTCCCATTAAAGACTTCTTAGATATGTTTACAAATCAAGGTCTTAATAATTTAGCACCCAAAAAGAGAGAGTTGTTCTAAACTTGTACTTTAACTTTTACTACTTGATTAAATTTTACTATTAGTATCTATTTTTCTATTATAATAAAAAAATAAAGTTTAACTGGATATATTTGACTTATTCTTCTGTTGTGCTCTGATTCATCTAAATGGTACTTTTTCCACAAACATTTAAAAAAAAAAACATAGCACCATGAAGCAAATAGCTGTTTACATTATAAAACATTATGCTTCAGAACCATGAATATCCATAGTCACTGTAACCTTTAAGTTGATTATATATTTTTAAACATGTACCACTGAAACGTGTGTTAAATGTCACATTAAAATAAATGTAGGTGCTTCACACGGACAGCCAGCACAGAGCAACCCATCTTCTTTATGTAAATGATATACAGTATGAATTGAATGTGGACTGGCTGATACCTGATTTGGATTAAAGTTGGCCAGTTGGCAGATATTTGGACAGACCCTAAAGACAAACAGACCGAGCACCTTAGTAGCAGGTGTGTACAGACACAACAGATGCTGTGTGAGGGACAAAGTCTTAATGGGACACTGCAGTCATGCCCTTCACACTCCTGCTGTCCACTTGCACACGCTTTTTGGGGTGATGCACCTTCATGCATAAACATGGATACACAGCACCATGCTGAGAAAGTCGCAGAGAGAAGGAGAGAAGAGGCAGGAGGACTGTCCAGGACGTGCGCATGTATTCACATGCGTGTATGTGCGTTCGGTGGCTTCACAGCTCCCCTGTGTGGTCGGCTGAGGTGTCACACACAGGAGGCAGCCACCCATGGGTGTCGCCTCGTGTTGGTACACTGAGCTGCTCGCTGTTTCTAACCTGACTGAGACCAAAGCAGAAACTGATTTTTTGTGAAATAGAGAGAAACAGAGACTCACTTAAAGTGAGAGATGTATTTTCTTGGCTTCCTTTTCTCAGATTATTCTTGAGACACTTTCTGTTGTGTGGTGCTTTTAATTATTTGGCGTTTTGCCGGTTTCATTGTTAAACTAAAAGACATTCATTGTGGTTGGAGTGTCTGTTCGATGCCTGTATCTCCACCTCTAACCTGATTTAACACTCCTTGGCACACGGCTACTGGATTTTCATGCGTAATGTGTTGAGTCATTTTAATGTCATTATCACTAAGTACAGTCTTGTGTGGACAGAGATACTGACTAAACATTTATTCAGTTAAAAACACAGGATGAGACAAAATGAAAAAGCACAAGAAAAAAATTCTCTGACAAAAGCTTTTTTTTTCCCCTATCATGAAGTTTTCAGGAGGAGATGAAAACACTTGTGACAGCAGGAGATTCATTTTTATGAATCTTTTGATCCTGCTGTGTTCTTAGCTGGTCCCTTCATTTCTTTGGAAGTCCTGGCCTTACATTGTGGAGTTCATATTGTGTTTGTATTGTCTGTTTTTTCCCTCACATTTGTATCGTGCCTCTTGCTCTCAGTGTAAAGCATTTTGTAAGGGACATGCTGTTCAAAGACATTTTAAAAATAAATCTGACTTGACAAAGCAGACAAACAGGGCGCAGTGATGAAAGCTACCTTTTTGTCTTTATGTATCAACAGAAAACTGACTATCCTGTAAAAACCCTGCTTCACATGCATTTTACACTCAGAGCTGTTCACTTTGACCAGTCTTGAATGCTACATTGGTCTGAAGCAAACTGGAGTTTCATGTTTCTGGTGAGAGGGCATCATCATCAGGATGAGGCTAAGCAAAAATCACAAAAAAAAATAATCAGAAATATGTCAACATTAATACAAATTTTATGAGAAAACAACTATCTTCAGCTTGTTAGGTTCAATGTCCGCGCTGAAACGCCACACCAGTGGGAAATCTGGTAAATTTCTTAATTATCCTCTCTTGGCTGTCAAACTACAAAATCTAGTACAGTCATTATCTGGTAAGGTAAAGCCTTAACTAAAGTGCTGTGGCGGACATTGCCAATTCTTACTCTCTGTTAACTCTTATTTTTCTTCTTCTGTGTAGAAGAGAGAAAGTGCTCAAGAGTTCTTGTAGGAAAACTTTTGTGTCAGCTTCCAAACACATACACAGAGTATAAAATACTGATGTATAGTCCTATATATCACCTGTTGGCCCTGGCTAACAATTATTCCTGGACAATTGAGATCAAGGTTTAAAACTTAAAAAAAAAAAAGTTCAGTGATGAAACCTGACAGGCCACAGGAAATTGGCTTTTTGGCATTGATGCCACGGGAAAGTACTGGTCTGTGAATGGAAAAATGGAGGGTTATTCAGTTTTTGCAACACTGGCCATGTGAGGTTTCTTCACACAGAGCATGTTTTTGGAAATTTTTAATGTAAAAGGAAGCCAAAAACAGAGAGGAAAGAGTGTATCTTTAAATATATCCACATTATTATGGTTTGGCCCTACATAAAAAAAAAATTGAATTGAACTGAATTAATGACAATATCGAAGGATGATGACAATACTCAACCAAATTTTAATATTTAGGGATAAAGCGAGGAATGACATGAGTTGTCTGTAAACTGATGTATTTGTTCAGTTCTGAAGGGAAATATATTTGTAACATATGTGTATTTATATACTGCAAACTGTTTTTTCTCAGAGATAGACAATCATGCAACAGTGACCCAGTGAGTCTGGCAACTCTGACTGGGTGACAAGCGAAACTGCAGGTGGAGGTGACTCCGAGTTGTGTGCTTTGGGAAGGTTGACTGATTTACTAAGAGTCATTAACTTACAGGAGCTGGAGACAGTCTTATAAAGGTCACAGTTGACGGTCTGTGTAATGCTTTTTTTTTTTTACACACACTTTACTATATAATTGTGTGTGTAGGGCTTGGCCAGCTGCCACTCAGTTAAAATGACACCAAGAATTTTAAATGTTAATGACTGTGAACCCACAACCTTATGTAAATTAGATATGGTAACTTGATAAATACACACACACACACACTTACTTACCTCCAAGGTCACAGATGACCTTGAAAGGCGAAAGGTCAAAGGCCGTGACCACATCTTTACCACAGATGTTCCAAATGGAGTTCATTAACTGCATAAATTTCACCATCTCCTCATCAGATCTACACAAAAATGCACACACACAAACACACACACACACACACACACACACACACAAACACACACACACAAACAGAAAAAACAGTAAGTCATTTTTATTATGTCTGCTCTTTCATCTGTGTCCCGCTGTACTGAGGGAAAAGCTTCTTCATTGTTTTCTGAAAGCTGTCACCTGCGGGGCTACTTGCACTGGGTCAACAATAAACAGACAAACACCAACACACACACACACACACACACACTCACACAAAGTGCCATCCCTCATATACAAAGTTTCCCCCTGTGGCGACACTTGCTTGTGTTTGTGTGTGAGACAGGGTGCAACGGAATAGAAGAGCCTGTGGTGACTGCTGCTGCTCTGAGGAATCTCTACCTCGTCAACCAGCATTCTGCCCAGCCATGACGGCTCACACACACAGACACACATAGACACACATAGACACACACAGACACACACACGCGCGCGCACACACACACGCGCACACACACACACTCTCTCTCTCTCTCTCTCTCTCTCTCTCACTCCCTCTGCCTGAGCATCCTCTGTTCTGTAACACTAGAATTTATTTATCCAAACTTTCATTTCACTGTAGCAAAGTGACCAGCCTTCAGATACATGACCCGAGTTCAGATGACACAGTGACCTCTAAAAGAACTTTGAAAGTGACTCATTGTTGAGGCCTCAGAGTCTGATTCCATTGGAAGTGAAAAGATGAAATGACTGTGAGGCCAAACAGCAGACTGTCAGCTTACATTTGGGAACGTTTTGAAAATGATTTATCGAGTGCCCCTCAATGACGGCATCTGCAGCCCTGTTTGTCCATGATGGAGTAAATTTACATGCAAACTATCTAATCCTGTCCCCACTCACACTGAGGAAAATAGGTGTAGCTGGGTTATCTCTGTGCTTGTATACATCATTATAACATAATGTGGTTTATGATTTCTCTGCTCTCTGCACAGACATGTCTCCCCAACATCACTGCAGGTCTCTGTCATTTCTCATTTGACCGAGTTATGGTTCATGACTGCTCGATCACTGTTGTGTGTTTTCATGCTGTCTTGTTGCTTCGGCCTCTCCATCTAATCAGCACTAATGGAAGAAAAGAGTGACCAGTGACACTTGAAACAGTGGCTTTAAATCTTTTTCGCTCATAACCCCTTAAATTGACACAATTTATGTTACTGACATCTCATCTGGGGATGCAGAAAATTTACAGGGGCAACAAAAAGTATGATACCACTTTGGAATTACCTTTTTTTCTGCATTTTTTGGTCTTTAAGTGTGATCTGATCTTCATCAACTCACAAGTATAGACAAACAGAACATATTTAAGCTAATAACAAACAAACAATAATAATCTTTTCTATCTTTAGTGCGAACACCAATTACACATTCAAGGTGCTAGACGAAAAACTAAGTGAACCTTTGGATTTAATAACTGGTCGAACTTCCATTAACCTCAATCAAGTGCTGCTGGTAGATGCAGATCAGACCTGCAGAATAATCAGGAGGAAATCTGGACTATTCTTCCTCCCAGAACTGCTCAGGATGTCGAACAGAGCTCAGGATCATTTGATTCTTGCACAACTTTGGTTGTTACTCCTTTTTATCCCACTGATCATTCCGTGCTGTGCCTTGGAGTCATCTTAACTTGGTGCCCATTTCTAGGGAGAGTAGTCAATTTATTAAACTGTCTCCATTTACAGAGAGTTTGTCTCACTGTGGACTGATGAATATATAAATACTTGAGATGACTTTGTGATCCTGTCCAGCTTTATGCAATACAACAGTTCTTGTAGTCTTTTAGGCCTGAGATCTCTTTTTGGTGAGACATTGTTCACATCAGCAGATGCTTCTTGTGAATAACAAGCTTGAAATGTTTGAGTGCTTGTTGTAAGTCAGAGTAGCTCTAATCTCCCATCTGGTTTCATTGGACTCTAGGTTTGATAATTCCTGATTCCAGGAGGAGTACATATACTTTTCCAACCTACACTGGCGATAATTACAATGATGTATTCAATATAGACAAGAATGTTACAATGAGTTTTATGTAACCAAATGTAAAATAGACTGTTTGTTTATACTTATGACTAAGATTAAGATCAGATCACAATTTATGAGCCTGCCAAAAAATCAATGCAGAAATACAGGTAATTCCAAAGGCTTTACACATGTTTTCTTGCTACTGTAGTACTAAATCTTATTTAAAATAGTTTCCTCTTTTCTTTTGCTTTGTTTGTAGAAAAACTTACATATAGCATATATGGACAACCATGGTGTATAAATACTGCAAATACACACACACACACACACACACACACACACACACACATACATACATATATATATATATATATATATATATATATATATATATATGTCTATAGTATGCTGTAAGTGCTCATTTGTAGGATGAAAATTTCTTACTGATATCTTAAATACTCTAAATCTGTAATGTCTTGAATATGTTTGAAATCTCAAAACAAATCTCAAAAGCTGTAATGGGACATGGCTGTAAATTATTCAGATGCAGTACAGGGTGGCTTAAATGGTGATGAGTAAACAGAAGTGTGAGTCATCCAGCCAGCTTTGACTCATCCTGCTCCTTCTATAACACTCCAAGACTGCAGTGAATGACTTCAGTGGTTGTCTCCCCTTGCTAATTTGCCCACTGTATTCACAGGGGAAATCAACAGGAACAAACAACTGCTTCTCTGCATAAATCAATTGTGCGCAGGTGTTGAAATGTTTCTTACAGGATATTTTCATTTTCAATCAATTAAAGCTGAATTGCATTTCATCTTCAGAAGGGTGTATTACATAATGGTTCATATTTTGATTTTTCTCATTTTCCAAGCATCTTATTTTAACAAGGTTTTTTATTCTGTAAGATCAACAGCTGCTTTTTAAAAGGATAAGAGAACATAAATGAAAATGGAAAAAAACAGAAATACAGGGATACATGCACAAGCCGCACCAACCAGCGACATACAAAAACCTAAAATTCATGATATCTAAAAATAGAGAGAGAAGAAAATACGTGGTAGATCCTATCTAGAGAAAAATATTACAATATCCACATTTTCTGTTTTCTACTTCTACTGAAGGGGTGCATGCTCAGGTTTACTACATCAACAGTGGGTTAAGTCATATATTGTTTTATTATATAAAACAATAGTGGAAATGTGCACTTCACCATCTCTTTCATCTTCTATTCTCATTGCATCCAGTTACAATAGTTTTGCACATCATGCCATGCTGAGGACAAGGAGGGAGGGTGTTTTAGCAAGTTATTCCACTGTGTTTCAGTTTTGACGGACTCTGTGCCTGTGGGACTGGCAGTGTTTTAAAGTGCAGGGCCTCAGGCAGACCGATCAAAATCTATTAGCAAACAAAGTGTGAAACTTTGAGCGTGTGACCGCTGAAAACTGCTGACCAGCAGATCAGTGAAGCATTAAAACTGTGGGCACCAGATACTATAAACACACAAGACCTCAAGGACAATGGCCAATGTATTATCTCGCTCTTTTTCTCTTTCTCTGCCCCAAGCTTCCCCACATCACTGCCCACACCCTCTCCCACTCTCTCTCTCTATCTCCATCATACATCCCCTGCCTCCTAATGAATCCCATGAGTCACTTTTTTAGGGAGGGAGAGACATTAGAGTGACAGATCAGCTTAAGATGGAAAGACAGGGATGGAATGTAAATCAGAAAGAGCATGTATCTCATCTTTTGTGTGTATGCATGTGTGTGTGCGTGCATGTTTAACAAAGACAGCTTCTTACCTGTAGAGAGCCTCAAACAGGTCCTTAGAGCTGATGCCAAAAGCCTTTTCATACTGGTTTCTTCCCTCTCTAGGAAATGAAAAAAGTATATATTTTTTTTCCCAAAATCTTGAATCTAGTTGTTGATCCAAATCCAAAACCATGTACTATCTAATTAGATAAACAAAAAAAATTGGATTGCATACAATCTTGCACAAAAAGTCATTTAGATATCATCACTATGGACATTTCTTTTTCAGGGATTCTCACAGATGGACTCCATTTGTCAGCCACAGTGAATCCAGTCCTGCTGTCTGTGAAATGCTGGATGTCCTCCCTCAGACATAACAATGAGACTAAAATCCATCTTGAGGCACTGTTCAAACAGAAGAGGAAGACCAGAATCCATAGCCTTAGGCTATGAATCAAACTGGCAGTTCACAGCACCTCACTGTGAAACTGTGTGTAATTCTACTCTTAGCTGGTTCATTTAACAGAATGATATCAGTTCCCTTTATGGTAGTATTTTTGTTATTTTAACCTTGACTAGTTTTCTGAGCATTTATGGCAGCCATTCATTTATTTCTTGCTGCTTTTTGTTTACCTCCCCTGCAGCATTTTGTGTCTCCAAGTTTGTCTGAACTGTATTTTTGTGATAAGGAGATGTGTTGGAGCAGATAGATGCTCAATCAAAAAATAATCTAAAATCTTACCAGGTATGCTAAAAATTTTTGATGCCATTATATATTAAAAAAAAATCACTTGCGAGGATGGCAAATTTCAACAAATTTCAACATGAATGCCAAATAAACTCTGGTGCAAAATGTATCCAAGCTGCAGGCAGTGAGCTGGTGTGCTCTGTGTACTGACCTGACAGCATCAGTCAGGAAATGCCAGCAGAGATAGATGGTTCTGGAACTGTACTGGATGGACTGGGAGAGCGATAAAGGACTGGAGCGGGTCAGGTAGACACTGGCCTGCTCTGTGTTACTGTAAAACACTGAAACAGGTGGTGGGAGATATGAAGGAAGACAGAGGAGGAGAGTGACTGTGAATGAATGAATGGCTGCTGGTGTTAACATAGACTTTGACCTTCTATGTCTATGTGGGCGACATGTGAGGGAGACAGACATGCAGGACAGACATAGGAGGTGTGAACGAGGGAGATTCACTGAATTACTGCAATTTTTTAATGTAACTGCTCCCTAATATGTGACAAGTGGGCAAGTCTTTACCACTTGCAAATTGCTGACCTCGTCCATATTCCTGGTGTGCATTGAGCAGCTGCAGGCCTGTGCAGGCAGCCAGGAGCCTCTTTGTGCCATCCAGACTGGCTCCGACCGCCTGACTAATCTCCTCTGCAGATAGGGGGCGCTCTGCAGCCAGCAACACATCAAACACCCCAAGCTCACAGGATGTGAAGACAGTCTGGGTCAGAGAGAGAGATGACACAGTTCAGCACAGCGGAATGGAGTTGTGAAAAATAGATTGCACTCATGTAGCATAGCGGAGCAGAATGTCGTCTCCCATCTGCAGATCCCCTCCACTTATTCAGCTCTATTGGTAGAAATGTATGGCATTATATATTAATGCTTATTATGACAGTGGAATAATGATTCCTCTTGTTAGTTTTTTCACAAAAAACACCAAAATTACTGCGTGTTGACAGGAAATTGTTTGTTTCGTTGTGACATTTAATCATACACTTGCTGAGTGACAGTAAGTGACAACCATTTACAGTGAAAGGATTAAAATGTGTTTACTATATGGCCAGTAAATACATGGTTTTAACTGGAAAGTTTAGATAGTATCGCTGATGGCTGTAGCCAGGGTTAACCATGTTCTGCACTTCATGCCTTAGATTTCTCTTCTGTTTCCAACCACTTGTCTCTCATTGCAACTTTATTATACAGAATCTTTGACAGTGTAATGTATTAGTAAATAAAAAGATTGGTAAACTGAACAAAGACAAAAACTGGTCTCAGTAATGAATAATATTTTGTGTATTTTTCTCCAAAAGGATTGTATCATCATGGCTTTAATCTCTTTGATACAGCTACAGGACCAGTGGATCTAGTTAACACTTAAGCTATGAAGGGTTCACTTTATAGACAGTTTACACGCTAGAAATGCACAAGTATAGATAAAAAATGTAATTGAACAAAAAACTGAAGTTTCACTGTCCTGCTACTGTACATGCTAGCTCTGTCGCACTGTCATGGCTTAGTGGGAAACCTGAACAGAAATAGTCATTGTTAATGGTATTAGTAACACATGTAGTTTTTCTGCTAAGACAAGTCAACATTTCTGCTTTAAAGAAAAAAAAAGGTCTATTGTGCCAGTAACTTAAAAATGAGTATAGGTGGGCTAAGTGTCGATTTATGACCCATGAATGTGTGGGCATACACTGCATGTGCATGTTACCTTAGAGATAAGGAATCCTTCCATATATTCCAGTATTTTTCTGGGATATGTGTCTGCAGTAGGCTTCCCCTCGGTTGAAGTCATCTCTTGACATCCAGCCATTGCTGAAGCTTAGACAGGACACCCCAAAAAGAATACCGAGTGTTTTGGTCGTCCAAGCTCTTCCACCCGTGAACTGGACTTCCCTCGCACGCTGTTTCTCCAGACTCTTCAACAGGTGTGTGTATGAATGGCAGTGAAGACAGAAGCAGACTAAAGCCACAGAATGTGCCCACCAAACAGCAACATCAGCAGTGAGAGTGGCAGTGGGCTAAGCTGATTACAGCCACATAACCTAGATTAGAGCAGGGGTTCAGTCTGTGTTAAACAAAGAAACAACTCTGTGGCAATACACTGCTGCCTTGTTCATTATCACTCAGATGGAGACTTTCACTCTTTCTCATACCAGACCTGTTTTCCACTGTTTTCATGACCCCAAAATGGGATCAACAATGTGGGACTTCCAAACCTTTAGGGGAATCTCTCTCAGAAAAGATGTGCCCCCCTTCTACTCTCCATACTGCCTGATTGCACTTTTGTGGAGACTCATGGTCGTAAAAAAGCCAATGATACAGCCTGTTGCATCACAACATGATGAGATTAAACACACACTAATCAGTTTGACCATTAATTATTCATCCACAAAGTTTATTAAATCAGTGGAGTACAGACGGGATAGAGAGACGAGAGTCGGAATTAGGTAAACTGTCGCTTTGATCCTTCACACAAGGCTTTTGGGAGATAAGTTTATAGAGAGAGACGGAGATATTGGATATCGGCCATAAGTTGGTCAGATCATAGTTCCAACAGTGTTTAAATTGTTTAAAAAAAAAAAAAAACCTGACATAAGTAACTTTGACAAAGAATTTAAATTTTGGAAATCACAGTGGTGCATAGGACAAATTGACAGTAGAAAATTTAGATGGCAGAAAAAAATCCAAAACTTCATATCTGAACTTGTTTTGATATTTCAAAGCTTCTCATTATAGTGACAAATTGCCAAGTACATCGTCATCAACTGAAAGAAAACAATGCTCTCTACAAGTTCTCAGATTGGATTTTATTTTAACAATGTGTACTGTACATACTCTAGTGGGTCATGGGCGTAGAGCAAATAGACTTTGCAATGACAACTAACTATGTCAAAGTAGAAATGTCAACAAAATTAAATTCAGTGTCAAGAGCAGTCTCTTCAGAAACTAGAATGAACTGATCGGGTACTAGAGCATTAGAATGAAAGCAGGAGTTCATCCTACCAGCCCACTTGTGGTTGGTACTGTGGTTGGTTGAATAGAACCCCAAACAATTATTTAAAAACATAAAACATATTTCAAACTTAAAAAACTACAGTGGCCTCAAATTCTTCACTTGTATTCAAGACTCACATATGACCAAGGACAGAGGGAGTATGTTGCTTGAGAAGTCGGGTCCAGATGCCATCATTATCATGAAATGAAAAATTAAGACTGTGTCTGAGGTCACTCCCTCATTCACTACTTCCTATTTAGTGGACATTCAATTGTTTAAAAGCCATGTACACTACTTTTTTTGTTCTATTTTTTGAGGGCACAATATAGTGGATGCTTTTAGACACTTATAATGCTGACACCAAGGTGAAATGGCAGAGGGTAATGTAATAGCACTATACAGTAAATAGCAAATAACTTTGGGCACAGCCCTGGTCTTCACACAACTCCTTGCTCTTTACTTGCAAAGAGAACAGTTGCAAACATTCAGAAATTCAAAACAAAAACAAAAACAAAAGAAAGCCAGTCTTTCTTTACCAAAACTATGCTGTCCATTGTGGTAGTTGTGTTTTCTTGAGCTGCTTAACAGCAACAAAGCCAATACTGAACCATTATTCTGAGAAATATTTTAGGCAGCTAACATGTGACAATATTACCAGTAGGTCAACCAGTTGGCCCAAACACAGAGGTATGAATCCTACAGTCTAGGGAAACATCACATTTGTAGTGGAGCAGCAGTCATTCTTCATAGTCAATTAGCCCACTTAAAAGTCTTCCACTACTATGGCAGCCTGTTTGGGTGCTTGTAGGAAGCTTGAGTGTTTGAAACTTCATGCTGATGAAATGTCTGTGCAGGATGCCGTGTTTTGTTTTTCTGACTTCAGGCTGCAGGTGTGGATGAACAGTCTGGTGCCACATTAAAAATAACACACACAATTTATTCACTGTACCTGTGACCGTCTATAGCTCGCTATTGTTCATGCAAAATGACGAAGTGGAGAAAAATAGAGTCATGACCAGCCTAGTCTATGTTCTTAACTGCCATTATAATGGCAATTATACATAGTGGATCACTAAATCTCAACCAAATTTTAATAACCAATGATGTTCATATTTGCTATTCTAATTTTCAGAGTTGACTTTTACGGTACTTCCAACGTGACAAAAAAAATAATCAAATAGTCGATTTAGCCTTTATGTCAACAACTTCAATCCAACAATATGGAAAAAAAAACAAAATAAAAATAAAAATACTAAAAAGGTGAAAGCAATTTCTACAACAACTTACATGCCTTACACATACATGGTACACATACATATGTTGTTTCAGTTGATTCTGGAGAGTTGCTTTGATCTTTATATGGGATTTCTTTAATACCTAAGACATCTCCTTTTGCTGTTCTGGTGCACTGCCACATTACTTTATTAAGTGACCAAGATATCTAAAAATTTGAGTTATTAAACTGGTTATACTGATGAGTTTAGCATCGTCTGGAGTGGCTCCTGTCTCTAGTGTTGCTGTATCTCCTGTATCTTCGACTGTAATGACTACGACTCCTCATGTCTCTACTTTTATTGCTACTCCTGGAGCTGCCTCTGCTGTATCTATGGTGACTATGTCTGTGGCTCCTCCCCCTGCTGCAACTCCTCCCACTGCTGCTCCTGCTCCTTTCTCTACTTGTGCTTGTGCTCCTGCTGCTATGGCTGCGCTTCCTGCTGCCATGGTGACCGCAGCTCTTCCTGTGACGACTGGAGCTCCTCCTATGGCGACTGGAGCTCCTTCTCTTCCTGCTGTGGGAGCGCCTCCTCCTCCCCCTGCTGTGGGAGCGGTCCTGGTCCCTTGCTCGCTCACTGCTATGCCTGCTCCTCGTCAGATCTTCTTCCCTCCTTCCCTCCCGGCCTTTCTTCCTGTCTTCGCCTCCCCTCCTCTCCTCCATTGCTCTGTATTTCCCTGAAACGTGGGCATGTGCACTAGATTTGGACATTTGTTTGTCTCTGCTCTCAGCTGCCTTCACTCCGTTCACCTGGCCCAGAGCTTCCAACATCACATCAGTGGCGGCAGGAACAGAGGCCTCCTCAGTCGTTACAGGGCCAGCCTGGTCCTGCATGCCTGGAGGATTTGTGGTTCTTCCGTTGCTCTTCTTCAGCAGGTTACAAAGCAGTCTCTCTCTTAGCTCCTTCTCTCGGCGCTGGAGCTCCAGTGCTCGCTCCTTCTCCACCTCCACCCTTCGGAGCTCCTCCTCCTGCTTGCGTCTGCAGGCCTCCAGCTGCTGAAGCCGAGCTAATTCCTCCTTCTGTCGAGCCTGCTCCTGCCTTTCCTGTTCCATGCGTTCAGCCCTCTCTTTCTCCTGTTGCCGCTGCTTCAGGGCCTGGGGTGGAAAAGAAAACAAAAAAGATTATTGAAAAAAAATCCTCTTCTGAATTTTGAAGTGTCCGAATATTTCTGATCTAGCACCGTTGTCTATCAAATCCAAATCCGTCAGGGTGAAACACTCCTCTATGTTACTTTCAGCCAATATGAAACAGCATTATAATATCATCCAATTAATTCTGCAAACTACACAAGCCTTTTTATTGAGCATTATTCTATTGATAAATTGCTCTTCTCTTTTGACGAAGCTAACCAGGTTGTGTCAAACCTTCCAGCACGCCTAAGGCTCTCTAATTAACACATTAGATCTCTGAACAAAAACCGAAGCGTATAAAGAACAATTATTACAGGAGGTTACATGCAAGACCATTTCTTGACTGGAAGCAGTGATTTCCTAGAGTGTTGTCTTGATATTTAACAGACACATATAAGATGAGATGAGATGATAAGTTGAGTGACATCAGTGCTGTCATCTTACCCTTGGTAAGAAAGCAAACAGGCCCATTTCCTAAAATGTCAAACTATTCATTGAACCCAAACTTCAACAGCCTTCCTAAACGACGGACACAAAAATTAAGTTGTACTTTCTGTATTTTGATATGTGTATTGTTTGGTGTTGAATATCAATGAGGCTAATGAAATCTAAATAGTGAACCCCAACATACAGTTCTTTTACATTTGATTGAAAAAAAAAGTGTGGTAAAATTTGGTGCAGTATTTGAAGGGGTATATTGTATCTAATTTAAATAAACCACAGTACCGGTATAAAAATCAGAAGTTAATTCCCATTATTTGACATGGGATAGTGTGTATACACTGGAGGTGTATTTCTTATCTTTGTGTGCATGCTGTACCTTTGCCCTGGCCAGCAGCTCAGCAATAAGCCGTATAGACTCCAGGTTGCGCTGCGCCAGCAGCAGCCTCCTCTCCTCCATTGCAATCTTCATCTGCAGTTTCTTCTGCTCCTCCTCCTGCTGTCGCCTCACCTTCTTCAGGTTCCTCCTTTGCTCTCTCTCTCGAAGCTTCTGCTCTCGCTTCCGCAGCCTCTCTTCTTTCCTCCTCTCTCTCTCCTCTTCTTCCTGCTCCTTCTGTTTCCTGAAAAATGTTAATTTGGCATCTGTATTTATCTGTTGGCCTAATCAAATAGTACTACATAGTAGCATATTGATACTTTTCTCTGTACTAAATAGAGTACTGAATTAATATTTCAACTCCTGTAATAATCATTTATTTATCTAATACACAAAGTCATTTTTTCATCATTCTGACGATGAATTCCAGAACACTCACTAAATGCTCCACATCCTAAGCTGCTGTCCTCTCACAGAAAGGTGGTCAATAGTAGATCAGAAAAAGCTGACACTCTGTATGGAAGTGTTGTATTCTTTTTAACAATAAATGACACTTAGATGTATTTTCATTTGAATTTTCATCTTTTAAATTGAATATTGCTCAGTGTAAGAGAGTCCTCTGCCCTAACAAATAAGAAACTAAGTAATTTAAATGACAGACACCGTCAATTTCTAGGAAAGAAAAGGAAAAACTATATAAGCACCACCTAAACTTTATTGTGTTAAAACTGGTAAGGAAAAAATAATAATATTTTCTGAAACCCTGTTTTGGAAATTTTGGGGCTAGAATCCAGAATCTTATCATTTTTTTCATTGCATAATTTTATCTGAGGGGTGAAGTCAAAAAATGATGCAACAAGTTTTCATCATTTAAAACCAATATATTGTTCATGACATTTTACGATAGGTAATTTCTTGTTGTTAATCAGATCTAAGTTATCAGTAATATTTATTAGCCTAAGCGTGAGTTACAGTGTATGTTTCTAATATTTGCTATCTGCTAGCCAAGATGAATAATACTTCAATCCTAAGTTACATCTACTGTTTTAATTTACTGTGTTTCCTATAAAATATGACTGTAGTTGTACATTACCATGGGTTAAAAGTCATGACCCTGTTTCATACAGTTACACTAATGTACAGGGGTTATTTTGCCATTTTGTCTTCCATCATACCTCTCCTCCTCCTTGCGGCGCTCTTCTTCCTCCTTCTCCCGTCGTTTCTGCTCCTCTCTCTGCCTCTCCAGCTCCTGTAACTTCATCCTCTCGAAGCTCCTCCTCTTCAGAGCTGACTCACTCAGGTGCTTGCTGGTGTCAAAAGTCACCTGGAGAAAAATAAAACAAAACAAAACAAACACAAATAGAAACATTTTTTTATATTTTCATGGTATATGTAGCGAAAAGTGCAAGATCGTCTTTGTTATTTTAAAATACAAATCTCTCTTTAAAAAACTACATCAGTGTTTAGAGCATCAATCAACTTTTAATGCAGTTTTAATGAATCTGTTGCATATTTTTGTATAGGTAATTTCATCGAGTCCAGTAAAACCAGACTAAGCAATCTTGTCACAGTGGAGAGTAAAATAATTTGAGTCAGATTAAGCTTTCTAATGTTTCTAACAAATGGGTGCTCTAGAAGGTTTAGTCTCTTCTGGCACAGTAGATAATATCTTCCAGTGAAGAACAGATAGTAGAAATGTTGATTACAACATCATGGTATCAGCAAATGTAGTCCACAGTATATAGTTTAATAATGTAATCGTAGTGGCTGTTGATTACCAAAGTGCCTTGGGTAAAACTGACAGTACAATGCTGATTGGCCAGGGCTATGTCACATGCAAGAGAGATAAAGCTCCTCATGTTAAGGCAAGAGCTGCTGAGATTCTGCCTTCTCTTTCTGTATTCATGTAATTTAAAAACAGAACCAACTAATAATATATTATTTTGTTTCTCATCTCTTTTACACAGACCCTCCTTTGATTCTTCTACCCTAATTTAGATTTCACAGTGATGCTTTATTCAACGGATTAAGAGACCTTGCTCTGCCATCTCATTACTTTGGAAATAATGACGATGAAGATTTAATTCTCATTCCACTAAAAGGTCTTAAAGCTGGTATGTGTCACTGAGCAACAAAATCTTTTTACAAACAAGAGAACAAGACAGAGGAATGCAGGTCTCTGATATGCCCATAGTGATCATTCAGACCAAAAACCAGCATGTTATGTGTTTGGAAAAAAGAAAAATAATAAAAAATGCAAAGACCGGCATATGTGGGGGCGAGTGCTTGCAGGTTATGGTGAGAAAATTAACTATAATCCAGAGAGGCTAGATTAAGAGAGGGGTTTTTTTGCCTACGTGCCGTCTTACACTGCTCTCTTCATTGGTGCCCCACTTTGTCAAAACAGAGGTCTCAATTTTTCCAGAAACAGCTAGATTTACTGCACTGTAATAACTAAATGATGTCCACAATTTAACATATAATCCACAATGAAGAAAAGAAACACCGGGCCTTGTTCATTGTTAGCCTAACTGTTAAAAGGTGTGTCCTCATACACCTTAATGAAAAGTTAAACTCTTGAGTTTTCTGAGCACTCCTATAAAGTTTGTGCTGATCTGTTTCTGTCTCTAGGACTGAACATATTTAGGTACGGGAAGCACTTCATCATCAAGTTTCTGAAGCTCAGAAATGGGAAGCTTTTAACATATTGGATAACTAACCCCAAACTGTCTATGTTCTGGGAGGTGCAGTCGAATAATTGAGAAAGAAAAGTCTTATTACTGTGTTCTATCTATTCCCATTAACACAGATAGCCCAGTGCTATACTTCTACAGAGGCCTGCACTACCTTGATGTTGCAAGCCACAGCCTTTCCATCGTCTCCTCTGAGCATCAGCTTCATGCCGCGCATGGTGCCCATGGCCTTGGTGAAGCCACAATATTCCTGGTACTGGACATAAGCCTCAAAGTTCAGATGCCCCCCAAAGCTGAATGTACTGAAGTTCTTGTCCAGCATTTCCTCTCTGTATGGGTCCAGCATGGGGATGTCCACGTTCCGCACCTAAAAATTAAAACAATGGCATAAGAAATCAAATATACTGTTATCCTTGATAATCTAACAATATGATATATATGACTTTTGGAACTTTTGGGGATTTCCTGCAATATTTAACTAGGGTGCGTACATAAGTGTTCTCAGTAAAAATAATTAAAGAAAATTCTCTCACTGAAATTTCATGAATACAATCACAGGTATATCTTTGATTTTGACTTTTTAAGAGAAAAAATCCACAATAACTTCCACATACTACAAAAGTCAATTCATGCATAATTGACCAGTTTAAGGGGGATTACAGCTCTACACATCAGTGATTTTACAGCCTCTTAATTATGTCCATTAGAGTAAGGATAAGTGCTCAAAAAACCTTTAGTAATTAGAAATTGTATACAGATATACAGTATTGCCAACTGCTTAAATGTCAATAAACAGTCCGAAAATTAAGAATAGGTCCTTTAGAAACATATTACATGATGATATCTCTGCAATGGAGGGCACATTACAAAAGTTGTGACTTAATACCTTATGGGACATTAACTTATTTCGAACTAACAAATAACATAATGTGAATTGTGAAAAGCAGAAACAGAAACATGTACCACCTTGCCAAAAGCCTGAAAGACAGCAATCAGGACCTCTTCAGAGGGCCGGTCTGGGTACTGGCTGTCCTTCTGGCTGAACCAGCGGCAAGGAAGCCCTTCCAGGTGGATAGTGTCAGGTCTTTCTCCTGGTAGTGTCTCATTCATGTCCTTGGCATCGCGGAAAAATGAGTCCCAGTCGTGTCGTGTAGGGAAGTCCACCTTATTCTCTACTGCACGAACCTGAGAAAAGACAGGGAAAAACACTGGTTTGCACTGAGTTACCCGTTTTTTGAAGGGAAACCTAGCTAAATCTAAAGCAGTCTAATACAACAGACCTGCAATAATCCAAGGTTTAATGCTGGAACCACCAAGTAAGTATCTATTACAGACGCTGCAATCAGCGACATAACTGGAAATGTTTCACCTTGGAATTTGTGGTCCCCTATAATCCAACCTTACCTTCAATACATCAGTAAATCCACTGAGTTTGATGCTCTTCCCATCCAGACGGCCCAGCAGGCCCTTTACCACTGTCTTGTTTTCCACCTCTCCCTCAAAGCGGATGAAGTCCATGGTGCTCTTAGAGATCCGAAGGGCTGAAAACTGCTCTGGAGCTACCATGGTCTTTACCCTCTCCATCACCTCCCAGTTGGAGATGCTCTTGCCAGGCAGCTTGAGCTGGGGCAGTGCCACACTGACGGTCATTTTGGCGATGGGCTTGAGGTACAGGTTGTACTCAGCAGAGAGGCACACCGCCTCTGCAGTATCATGAACGATAGTGGTCATTGTTGCAGATAGATGGGGAAGCTGCAGGAAGTTTGGAGAGACAGTAAAGTGTTAACACATGTTTGCTGTTCATGAAATAGCCAAGAATTACTGGAATATTTAAGGGCTTTCGCGTTCCAATATATTAAAAATTACAGAAACTGCAGTTTACAAATCCAAGGCTTTAATTCGAACTGCCCTCTTGCTGTACTATCCTGTGGAGAGATCTCCATGCCAGACCCATGAATATGAATATTTAACCTGCTGCACTGTTACAAACACACAATCTCATGCAAGGTGAATTTAAAAGAGCGATAAAAACACCATTGTCCGCCCTCTATATTTGAGACATCAAAAACAGAAATGCCGCATTTTAACTTCTAACTTTAGTGTTTAGTTCACCTGTTATTTTTATTCATACAGATGTTAACATCTTCTAAGTTCACGATAAATAACCATCGACAGAACTGTTTACGACATTTATCTTAAGATAGTGCTTCGTCTCACAAAACACTGGAGCTTAGTCAAACTAAATTAGCTGGTGTAACATAACTGATCTTATATTTAACTACGTTACATCAGAGTAAAATCAAAGTCCTAATAATGTCTCTGGTATCGTTGGGAACTAAAGCGTTATTGTTAATGTTGACCCGCTGTAAAGAAACGCTACCAAACTCTGGCTGTAACGCTACTGACGTAACGATAGCTGTAAACTTTGGCTAGCGTTTGGGAGATAAACCTCAAGGTTTTGTTTTTTCTTAACTAAACCAATAAATGACGTTAACTAACTCGTGAAGTAATCGACATAAAATCCGAAAAACGTGAGGAGTGATTTAGTTAATTTCGAGAGCTAAATTAGGGTTATTTCAAGCTAGTTGCAGGCTAGTTAGCTTGAGGTGCGATGTAACTCTATCGGTCCAGCGTTTAAAAAACCTCACGATGCTTTCACACAACGCTATTCTAACGTCAGTCATCACAACAAATGTAAACGACACCCACCTAACAGAAGTTAGCCTCCTAATAAAAAAAGAATCAATAAACTTTTGCGTTGATTCGCAGGAGCCAACTAATCCTGGAAAAATAACAGAAAACACACCAACTTCATGCCACTTCCGCATTCGGTGAACTTTTACCTTAAAAGCAGCAGCACTATTGTGACGTTATTTCAGAACAGCGACACCTTGTGGAACAATGTGTGCTGGAGATTTAAAATAAATAAATAAAGAAGTTATTAATTTATTTTTTTTGTTTAAAACCAGAAAATAAATAAATAAAATAAAGAATAAATAAAAAAACACTACTACTACTAAGACTACTAATAACAACAATAATAACTATTATATTCATTATTATTATTGTTATTGTTGTTGTTGTTATACCCACTGGAAGTTTTCGTGTTTTCATTTTTTATGCCGCTTTCTGACAGAGATTAACTAAAGACTAACTAAAGACCCTTTAATCTGTTATTGAAAAAATATTCCTATAAAGTTCATTTGAAATTGAAAGAAAAACACACACACACACAAGTAGTTTGCATAAGTATTTGTCCCCTTTCTTTGGCGTAACACACCAGAACCCCTAAAATCTTTAAAGTCACAAATTTAGTTAAATAAAATTCATCTGTGGCTAATCTAGGGGTTTCTTTTGATTGTAAACTAAATACACCTCTACCTGTAGACAAGTATGTTGTGTTTAATTTTTACTGATTTTTATACTCTTATCAATTATTAATTTAAATGATTTTTTTAGAGCTCACTCTGACTTTGAAGGGTCTCTACTGCTGATCAATGTTGTGCAATGAAAAAACAAGAAAACCTCTCAGGGGGGTTGAGCACTTTCAATAGCCACTGTATGCTACGAGTCCAAAGAACATTGAACAGTGCAGATTTGTTACTAACTTGATGTCTGTTGGGCACTGTTGGTCACAAGTTGCACTCTGTGTGAATGTCATCATCACTGGGACGCAATAACTATTTGGAGTGAGAGATGCTGATAGACTGGACATGGATTAGTCCAACAGCGAATGCTGCAGGCAAAAAAGTTGGCACAGTTTCCCTGAAAAGATGGCAGAGGAATTTACATAATAGGCATTACTCCCTTCCCTGTGTATGTAGGTCAGTAGTTGCAGTCAGACAGGCTCTCTACTCTGTCCAGATTAGCAGTCATCTAACAGATAGGCTGCCTGAGGCAACTCTAGAATCTACAGGCTGAGAAAAAAACATCTCTTCAGTGACCTCTATAAATATTTTTTTGACAAGTAGATGAGGGCAAATAACGGAGATCAGAGAAGACCAAAAGAGCATACTCTTACTTTACAGTTTACACATACACAAGCAACACGTGGTATGCAACGACCGCTTATATGTAATCTTACTCTTATATGGTTGATTTATTCTGATAAACATGAAGCAGAGAACAGACCCAGGCATGGAGCTAGAACATCAGTGCTACAAGAGGACTGTCAGAGATGTGGTTATCTATCCACTCACAGGTGCTGTGTACATTGACTGGAAATTTACAATATCCCGCTTACATGTATGAATGATGGCTTATGAATATCAAAATTCTCTGCTTTTTGTACTTATGCCTCTTATCCTCATTGGCATGGCAAGGATAACAGGCTCAGCTACATGGCTAATAGAAAAAAAAACTTAAAACTAATTTTCCCTGGTCACATCTTATGACTTGCAATATACAGATAAAACTTTGAAAAAACAAATTCTGCAGTTTGTGATTATTTGCATTAAATGTTATGTTTTACATCCCGACCCTTTAAACATTTTGACCTAAAGTAAAGACCAGTGTAGACTTAGAGGTCAGCCCAGATCACTCCATCGCATTTTGAAAATATATGTGGTCCTTGTAACAATAGAAGTACACACCCACACACACAAACAACAGGTGCAGAATGAGGAATGGCTGTGAGTATATCAGATCCAATGTTACATGGACAGCTTGTGGACAGGAAGCCGTGGATACGCTGTAAACGCTGCTCTAAAGCTGGCACAGAGGATCATCAGATCATCAATTATTCAGCACCACCAGACAAGGACAATCCCTTGGTGTCAGCAGGAATGGCAGATGAAATAGCATGCTTCATTTGGGGCTTTAGTACATTCTAGTTGGATACCACACCAGCATTCATGATATTCGGACATTAAAATTATCATTTAGAACAAGGGAATATCAGTTTCAGCCCTAAAATATTATCTAACTGAGCACGGAGACTAGTTTTATGCAAGTAATTATTGCTTTATCATATTTAAGGATGAGACATAAAGAGAAAAATGACAGTGGCAACAATGTTTTCACACCACATAATAACTTCACAGTATTTCACACAGAAGACAGACACAATGTTTTACAGATATAAAAATTAACAGTGCACAGCATTTACATTTCCCAAATTCATGCAGCTGAAAAAGGTGCATCAAAGCACATCTGTATAATGCATTTCTACATCAAAAGTGTCAACCATAATATTACATGAAGTCCTGTGATTTGAGTACAAAAGCTACATAGGGAACATTAATGAAATCTAGGCTGTGTCATTGAGAAAACAAGGTTCACATACTTGGGAAAACAGTCAAAAAGTCAATGTGCTTCTCAGCTAATCATACAGCATATTCTGGTCTAGACTCTTTAATATTCACTGATGACACAGACATGATTAATGAGCAAATCGTTGTCTACATGCAAAAAATCCAACCAATACATGGGGACAATATAGGTCTTATATTCAGTAACATATGATGCAGTTTGATTGCATATTTAGGATAAAACAGATCAGTGCCATGCTGAGTGTCTATGTCTATGGTTGTCTGATTCTCCTTTATCTATTCCCTAGGGTCTGTTCAGCTGTAAATTCTGAGTGATGCCATTATGCCATTTTTTAGAATACTTTTTGGAATGAGAAGTCAAATATATAGAATTAAATATCTGGAAACACTGTAAAAAATTTAAACTGGCCTTCAGAGACTCATACCATTCACATTCCCCCATAAGAAACAATGTACCAATAGTTGAACCGGACTTAGAGGATTTGAGGTACATTGTGCTCAGTAGCAAAAGGTATATAAACATTGTCAGCTTTCCCTGGGCTTCTAGGCTATGAATCAGTCGCACTGTTTAACTGATCAGTGTTTTTATATTATTAGTAACTGGATCTCACTAAAGCCATGGCAGCTGGGAAATATTCCTCAACTAACTCTCAACAACTATCATCAACATAAGTGAAAGGTATAGAAAAATTACATAGTCGCATTTGTACTTTTATATATATGCAGTATATTATACATCTAAAGGTGTACCAATTTGATCACCCGCTTATATTGTGTATACATCATTAACATGTAAGTGTGAACTGGGACAGCTGCCATGGTTTTAGTTCAGCATTTTCTCCCATTATCCCCTACCATTTTAAAAGTGACATGTGCAAACATGATGACTGTACATGCTTGTTTGGACAGACAAGAATGATTTGTGAATATTAAAATCTGCCACTTGAACATTACAAAAAAGAATCATTCATGTTACAGAAATATACTAAAAAAATTCTGCACCATCCAATTAAAGGAGGTTGAAATATAGAAAATGAGTTCTAGAAATATATTACTTTCCTCTGCAAACAAAAATATGATTCTTGATTAAGGTGTGGACTCAAACCCCTCACCACTGTGAGTCAAAACTAAAGTGGAAAACCCAAAACAATCTTTCCTTTTGCTTTTGCATTTGTGTAAACATTGTTTTAGTGTGAGGTTTTAACCTAAAAAACCCAGTGTAGTATTTGCTGCCAACTTTAAAACAGAGCCTAAAAAATATTGAAAAACCCACTAACACAAAAATCGAGTTCAAAAGTAATTCACAGAGCAGTAGATCAGTTTTTCAATCATTGAATTGTCACAGCGAAAAAAAAAAAAAATCTATGTAAACAGTGTCTTCCAGTTAGTCGTCAACATAAGCCTAACAAGTGCAGCAGGAACAAAAATAAGTTGTATATTCATGTGGTTATTTATAAAATCCTGTAATAATAAAATCCTAAAAAAAAGCTTGACACTGTATATTAGGATGTATACTATTAATTTTGGTCATAAAAATATCTGACCTGTCAGCTTATAAAGGTGAGTTAACCTTATCTCTCAAATCAAAACATGTCAAACTAGATTGAATATCTATATCCCTGGTTTAGACCGGTGTAAATTCATCCAAACAGGTTGGACAGTGGTCGGGTTCGGAGAGGGCTGCTGGGGAGATCCTCTCCTCTACCCACCTCCCCCGTGTCCCTAAAGGAGGCGCTGTGGATGATCTGGGCTCGGTGGCGCCCTCGGTGTAGCCGGGCGTTCAACCGGCTCAGGGATGACTTCCTCTGCATGCCCCCTTTAGTCTTCCCAGCCGCGACTGCCTCCTCTGCTGCCTCAGCTGGTGGATTCAGTAGCCGCAGTGGGTTCAGATTGCCCTGGAGGACCCTAGGAAACCTCCAGCCACGCCCTCCTCCACCACTGCTGCCATTAGTGTGTTCGCTATCTGACTCAGCCCCTGGTGAGGTGACCACTCCCTCCTCTTGCAGGTCAGCTGCGACCGGAGAGGGGAGGTACTGGATTGCTCGCCTCCCACTGTAGTCTCGAGCCTCTGGGTCTGCCTCCCAGTCTGACAGCAATACACGAACCACCTGCCAGGCACAGCACATCACATACATACAGGGAAAATTCAGATACTGCAATCATGTTACCTATCATTTACACAGAATTTTCTGCCACCTTATAGGCTACGATTTGTCTGATACCAATAATGCACTTCTGTTAATGTTAGCTGAAAAATATATGTCACATGAAAATGTGTGTCATGATTAATCAAGCATGCAAGAATCAGGATACTAGTTGTCCTCTCAGATAAAGGATCCATACAGTAGATCCAAATCGCATCCCAAGACATCCCAATAGTGAGAACTTTCTAGCGGTTACTGAAGATTTTCAGACTGTCAAATTGTCACCCACCAAGTAGAATGCGGATGGATTCAATTCAGAGCAAGTTAGTTCTTTCTTCTTATAGATCGTTTATTATGTGTTGAGGAAAATCCTCTAACACTTCTAGCTAGAGCAGTGTTTGTAATTATCTGCTGCTTCACTGAGCAGATGTAACACATGACCTCCCACTACCACAACAGTCACAGCAACCCACCTGTGTGTGCCCATGCATGGCCGCCAGGTGAAGCGGTGTGTATCCAGCACTTGATCTCACGTTTACATTCACAGGTATAGTGTTCTCCTTGGCAAAGGCCAGCAGCTGGGAGAGCAGCTCAGCTTTTCCTTGTTTAGCCGCCCAGTGGAGGCAGGTAAAGCCGGTCACAAAGTCTCTCTTGGCCACTAGGTTCGGTTCGACAGCTAGCAAGGGCTGCAGGCTTTCCCACAGGCCGTCTGAGGCGCACAGCATCCACTCGTGCTCTAGTGGGTCCAGGGTCACTGAGGCACAGTCCTCATCGGTGGCTGAGGAGAGGAGTGATGCTGAATCGCCATCGCTCCTCACCGAGTCCCGGAGGCGTGAGCCACGGTTGATCAGAGACCTCCGTACCTGCAAAAGGAAGTAGATGGGACAGAAAGAAGAGCACACTTTACATAAGTTGTTTTTTTTCACTTCAGATATTACAGTAGTTTTATTTTTAATTAAAAAAAAATATTTATCAGTACCCTACTAAATTGGTTCTTCACAGGATCTCAGTGGCACCATACATAACAGTTTCAAAACACTTAAAATGTTCCAGATTTTAAGAGCCACACACATACTCTATTGTCATTTGTGCCTGAATCCAGGGCATTGAGCACCATTGCTCATCACAATAAAAGCATCTGACTGATAGAAATTGTATAAAGGCATCTCTGAGAATCAACAAATCAGCTTTGAAACTGTCCATTTTTTTCAGCTGTTGCCATCTGATGATCATCAAAAGAAGCTCAACCTGATGAAGAGTTACAGGAAGCAAGGTTACTGTGTCATATCATTCAGTTACACAAGGCAAAAATCTGTTTCTCTGGAACTACATTTCAGGCATATTGCATCAATGATCACACTCCAAAAGGGGTTTCTCATCAAATGTCAAAGGCTGTGCTCTCTGCCATGTTGCCACTTACACAGTGGCAACCTGCTCAATTTCATCTATGGACAACTGAGTGTAAAGTTAAAAATTAAAACAGTGCAGCAGCATTTTTTGTTACATCCGAATCAGTAATATTTCAGAGGCTGAAGCCCATGTTTCTAAACAGACTTTCTCACCAGCTTAGATTGTTACTTGTTTTATTTGTTATTCCCTATAAAAAGCTTTTTAAAGGTGACATACGAATAAAAATGGTAACTATTAAAAACAATAATAATAATCTACTTGGAGGGATTCTCCATTCCAGTGAAACACAGTATCCTACCTGAGGAGAACTACTCATCATCAGCTCTATGAAGTTCCTGCGACTTCCCTTTGGCGTGTTGATATCTCCGACAGGGTCGAGCCCCTCCAAGGCGCTGTCCTCAGACAGGCAGCTAATCAGCATTGCCCGCTGGGAGCCTTTAGACACCCTACGTGCCCCTCTCAACTGCTGGCTGTTTGACCATCCGGGGTGAGCCTGGTCCTGGTCAGGTAACCCAATAACTGGGGCTGACTCTCGCCTCCTCCTGTCCCTCAGCTTCACCTCCCCTCTTCCGCCGGAGGTTGGTGTCCCCGCGTCGGCCTTATTCTGGGAGGGGGTTGCAGGTTGCTCATTGTCATTTGACTGTTTGTCATTGTCCAGGCCTGGGCCGAGTGGGCCGGGTACTCCTGTGAAACCATCGTACATCTTTATTATTGTCATTCAGCTCATTCATTTTGTTGATTACATATTGCAGAAGTAAACAGGTTGTTGTGTAATCTAAATCCAAAGCCCACACATGTATGCATGAGTATAGTATTGTTATATAAATTTGTGTTATATTATGCAGAATGTTGTATCTTTATATATGTGTGTGTGTGTGTGTGTGTGTGTGTGTGTGTGTGTTTTCCATTACAGATATTAATCATGGCAGTTTGGCAGCTTTTGTCCAAACCAACACAGAATAATCGCCCTGTCCTGGTACTTGAAAACATTAGTCAGCCAAAATTGGTAAATAAGTAGAGAGACAGATGCACGAATATAAATATTGGATAGATGTGTAAAGCTGCAGCTGCAGCAATGACACAATTTAAGGATATGAACAAACAAATCCCGGATAAAACAGGCAGATGATATAAAACAAGTGATGACAAAGGGATCGCTGCCTCACCTGGTCGGCCTGCGTCGCTCGGGTTCCCGTTGACCCCGTTGTTGACCGTGTCCCGGTCGTCACCGTTGCGCTCGGCTCGGTCGCAGCCGTCCGCGTCCTCACGCATCACCGACTCCGCGCCGCCTTCGGCGTTCAAACACACGAATTTCACTCCGTTTTCCACCCGCACGACGCCCACGCTGTCCACGACGCGTCTCAGCGCCTCCCGATCCACCCTTTCCCCCGATCGGTCATTTCCCCCCGGGTCCGATAGGAAATGATCGATCAGCTCCATCTGTTGGACCCTCCCTCCCCTCTCCATCAGGAACTCCTGCACGGCCCGCTCCGGGCACCGGGACGCCATCAGCATGGTGGACGCTACGGGCGCACGGCGCAGAGACCACCGAGTCGCGCAAAGGACGTTTCAGTGCGGCTCCATGTTTTGTTTTTTTTTTTTTTGCGCTGCTGTCATTCCCCGGGGCGGTGGACGACGGATGACAGCATCTCGCTCCGCGGCCTCCTCCTCCTCCTCCTCCTGCTCCTCCTGCTCCTCTCCTCCGCGGGGAAGGCGAGTGTCGGGCTCCGGCAGATAGAGGTCGCCCGTCGGCGGAGCGACCGCGGCGAAAGGCTCCGCACCGCACCGCACCAGTCATGCTGCCTTCCCGTGCTCCTCGTAAAAACTCGCAAAACGGAACCACGTAGAAACAAACAAACAAAAAAAACTTCTCGGATTTTTATTTAACTCTCGATTTTAACCGTGGAATCGTGAGAAAGAAGTGGAAATGTACTACGAAACTCTAACCGATTTCTTTTATAGCCAACTCAACCCCGCTGGCAGTCTCTTTTTTTTATATCTAGGCAAAACATATTGGTCAACACTATATGATGCATATAGACAAGGGGACAACAAAATGCGCCGAAGTCCGTGTCAACTAAAATCAAATGAGGGAGAAAGTAGGTTACAAAATGTTTAGTTTACACAGAATATAATTTGTTGAGAATAACCAGCCATGTAAAATACATCGTTTAACCCGACGCCTTTCAAAACTAACTAAGCAGACGAACCAATGTAAAATATTCTCATTTTTTTTTTAATTCCTCGCAATTTCTTTTTTTTTTTTTAGATCAAAACCTATGACTGACTGTGTCAACATCAGGAACAGCTGCAGAGCTGCGATTTAGGTTTTTCTCTGACAGTCCGCAACAAACCGTAAAAGCCACTGAGAAAAATCGAGTTGCGCCGTACCATTGCGCTGGAGAGGGGGATGAGTTACGTTACTTCAGCAAAAGAATATTGTTTGAATACAATTTTCTACAAATGTAATATATTACGCTCCTTAAACGTGACTCGTCTTTGAACCCCGTTTGACGGTTTGCCTCGATTTACGGAGAGTTCGTTTTAAAGCAAATTCCCCGAAGTAGAGATTTCACCTCATTCCTCCGATGTTTCAGGTGGTGTCGTCTGTCCAGTTGTCGCCTTAGACGCTCCGAGGCGGTCCTGCTCCGGATTCTTAAAAGAAGAACTCGGTCTCTAGTCGTTTTTGTCCTATTATTTACGAATCCAGCTGCTGTATTAACCTCTGTCTTAAACTATGGCTTCTTCGGACGTTGCTCGGCAGCCGGTTAGTATTTTCCTTCCCTGTGGTTACAAATGACAGTGTTCTTGACAGTTGAGCAGGGAGTGTCCAGGCTACCATTATGTTAGCTGCCGCTAGCCTGATGACTGGTTTCTTTCATGTTATTTCCAAGTTAAAATCTGGCAGCGTTTTCAACGAAATTACAGCGTAGGGCGCTGCAACACATCTGTATTTCCCCTTCGACGTATGCCCGGGACGTCGAGCGCGTCTTTTCAAGCACGGTTTTCAACTTTTAAAAAGGGGATTCCGTATTACATCTTTCACCAAAATACACCCGCGGGGCGCTGTAGCTGGCTAACACTACGTTAGCCATCCAACAGCCTAAAGTTCCTGGAAATAGTTGTGTGCTGCACGTTAAACACTCCTGTGCTTCAGTAACCGACACACAAAATGCCAAAAATGTATATGGTTCCTGTAATACTAGCTGATTACGTAGTTGATGCCAGCTATGTAGCCAGCTCGATAAGTGCCACCAATCGTTGCATTTTTGAATGAAGTTTGGTGCTCACATACTCCAAACCTGTGTGACGTTCAGTGTTTCCCATGTAAGCGACATAGAGTGCATTTTGAAGTTGAAATCTACCAAGAGAAAGTCTCCCTAGTGTCAGCATTTTGTACCGTACTCAATAACCAGGTCAGTGTACAACTCCTGCTTAGCTGATTACCGGTACTCTGGATTTCTGAGTAGTGGAGACGGGGACAGGTATTTCCTGGAGACGAAGCTGTGAATGCTAGACAGGGTAAAAACCACTCTAGGCTACTGGATCATTTGATATGTGAATGTCACCATTCATTAAAAATAAGAGCATTATTTTGGGATTTGATTGTAACAATTACACGCATTGGATCTAGGAATCGGTTTATGTAAAATGCGAAAGTTAAAATCTGTCTTAGTATGGATTGCTGTGCGTCTCTACAAAATGTTGGTAAGCCAGTCACTCTCACATGTACACCCTATAACAAGGGTAGGTGAAAATATTATAAAAGTTTACATATCACATATAATATTAGTTGTTGATATAATCCCCCCTCTTGGGGTAATCTATTTGTTTTTTAATTTTGTGAAGACAATGGCTGCAGCATCTTAAGAATGATCTGTTTGTGTGATTTCTTTCTCAGGATAAAGGAGTCCGGCCATTGTCCTTGGCAGGCCACGTGGGCTTTGACAGCCTTCCAGATCAACTTGTCAACAAGTCCATCTGCCAGGGCTTCTGCTTTAATATCCTCTGCATCGGTACATTATGCATTGTATACAAAGTTACTTTAAACATAGATAAACACACACACACACACAGAAATTGTGAGGATGCTTATCAGTCCTGTGATAAGGAAGATTCTGATTCAAATCTTTCTGGTAAATATGTGTTGGTTATTAGAAGTCCTTCCTAGTGAAGGGAAGTTTAAGGATTACTAGATTTCTTAGGCTTGTTGATGCTCACACAATACAATATTGGATCCAAGCAGTGAAGTTTATTGTTATAAATTGTATCATATCTTTTTCTGGCTCTAGGTGAGACTGGTATTGGAAAGTCTACCCTAATGGACACTCTATTCAATACCAACTTTGAGAACTTTGAGTCATCCCACTTTGAGCCTCAGGTGAAGCTGCGGGCTCAGACCTATGATCTGCAAGAGAGTAATGTCAGACTACGCCTCACTGTGGTCAACACTGTGGGCTTTGGAGACCAAATGAACAAACAAGAAAGGTGGGAGGAGGAGAATGTGTGACAGTCTCAGAGTGTGTTCAAGAGGGTTTGAGTGATTACGAGAGTGAATGTGATTAAGAATGAGTGTTTACCTAAAAATTTACTGCTGTTGTGAACTAATCTGTGTTTACGAATCATAAAATCTGGATCACTGATCAGCATTATATGTCTTATCTTAGCTATCAGCCAGTGGTGGACTACATCGACAGGCAGTTTGAGAGTTATCTGCAGGAGGAGCTAAAAATCAAGCGGTCTCTTCACAACTACCACGACTCGCGAGTCCATGCCTGCCTTTACTTCATCTCCCCCTCAGGTCATTCACTCAAATCACTGGACCTGGTCACTATGAAGAAACTGGACAGCAAGGTAGGCAAAGGATCGCTGCGTGTGTGCGCTAAAGGGTCAGACTGACTTAATGAATCATACATCAGGTGGATTGTTAATATTCACTTTGATGTAGTATTTCTAAAGAAGCATTTTGGATGGTACTCTCTATCCCAGATAAGGATAAACGGAAAATTTTTGGAATGCCCAGAGGAATATCAAGCAATTTGACAAATAGTTCATTCTACGGGAGCAGCCAAGAATGCTGTTCCATACATTAAACATATGAGGTGATGGCTGTTTTTCAATGGATGGCATGAAAGTGTGTGAGAGAGGATGAAGACCACACATGCAGCCTGTTCAAAGTGCAAATGGCGCCTTTATCCTTCCTTGCTGTTCTGTATAAAAGCTACAAACGCAGAATGGGGGAGGGGGTTGTTCCGGCATTAAGCCGGCAGCAGAGGTAGTCACAGAGCCAGATTGCCGTCTGTGTAAAAAGGAGAGCCAGTGTGGCTGGAAAGATGCTGACCCTGCTGCGTTATATGTCCCGCCTCTGATTCTGGAACACCAACATGCTAACCAAAAATCACACACACTGGCGTGGCATTACACTGGCTTTGTTTTGGTTCAGTGTAAACAAGTTAAGTTGGCATTGTGAGGGGACTTGGTCATGGCAATATAGTGGGATCTCTGTTGAAAATCGGCTATAGATCAGCCACAGAATACAACAAAGACTGGGCCAACCCCTGCACCCTTCAAACATTTAATAGCTTAAATCCAAGTCCTAGACACAATGGGAAACGCATGATAAGACAGGTAGTCATATTCTCACCTTCAGCCATGTCTAGCATAAAAATAGAAAAGTAATAGAAAAAAAGTAACAACTATGGACTTTTAGGACTACTGTTCCATTATTGCTTTAAAATAGAGTTAAAAATTTTGTTCTTGACATAGTAAGCAGCAGTTGACGAGAGTGATTATATCATAAGATATAGAGTAAGTGTGTAAGTGGGCCTTGAAAGGACGCTGGTCTGTCAACAACTGTGTCCAGGGTCAAGAATTCAATGTTTAGCTCATTTATTGATATGCGTCACCACAAAAAAGTTATAGCAGTTAAATGCTGGCATAAAATATTCATAAAAGCATCCTTAGTTGTGGTGGAGATCACCATATTAACCTTTAAGAATTAGCCGCAGAAACCCCGCTGTATCTTAAATCACTCCCCCATTAACTCTTAACCTTTTGACTGACTTACAACAGTTTTCTGTAAATGAGATTTAAATCAAGATTCCAGAAACATATGAATCATCATCTTTTTGTGAAATGACTGATGTGTAGTGTCGCATGATTGTCATTTTTATATCTAAAATATGAGCCATATTGTTACGTGTGTTTCTGGGCAGAGGGTCATGTTCCTGCTATGGGCACCGCTGTACTTGTTCTATGTGGGAATTTTGAAGGGCGCAAATGTGACTGACGTTACATGAAAAAATGAATTATAAACTGATTTATACAGTATACAGACAGGGGGAGGTTGTATGGAGCTATGCTGTTGCTGTTCTAGACTATCCAAGTTTTTTTTTTTTTTTTTCTGACTGTTGGGAGTGGTTCACAATCCAACTGCCTAAAACCCCTCCCATTACTCTTGAAGTGGTCAGAAACTTTCCCATGCTCTGTGTGTGTAGTGACTTTGTGTTTCTTTGTGTGTCTGTGTGATTTCACTGCTCCGGATTTGCGTGTGAATGGAATAGAGAAAGCAGTGGAATGCTATAATCACTTCACATGCACACACTTGAGTTGTCCTTTTGTGTCACTGTACAGATAGACACAGAAAGAGCCATTTCTTGAATTTGCAGCACTGACACAGAGACTGTCCGTCTCTGTGTCCGTCTCTATGTCAGCTGTTGGAGCAGATCTCCTGGAATTGTTTGGTTTTCCAGCTGGGAACGGTGTATATTCTGCATCTGAGTATGGGTGTGTAGTCTGACCCAGAAACTTGTCTAGTGACAGCGACTCATTCTAGGCCTCTCTCTGGTATGACAAGATGACAGACAGACAAGACTGCGAGATGACTTGGACAGCAGAGTGGGCTGCTGGGCCAGACATAACATCACTAGACTTGGTTTATAAAACACTTGTCTGAAAAATGTTTTGTTTTTTTTTTTTTTTTTTTAATAACCGTTGTTAACACAAACTTTGATGATTGCAAAAGTATTTATTTTATATAAAGTAATAAAATAAATACTTTTGGAATAGTCAAAGTTTGTGTTGAGTCATACTGTTGTTTTTACTTTGCCAGAGTAAGAGTAGTTGGCCGGTTTACTGTGTCTGCACTTAGTTTCATGGTATGTTGGTCAGTGTGATTATTTTGTATTAGCCAAGTTACTTGTTAAGTTCTAAGTTTAGGGCAGTTAGATTTGCCAAATTTTCTTAACATACATAATTACATTCAAAGTATAGCGCAAATACAATTTCTGTGACACCATGGTGGATATAAGCAAGGTGAAATACAGCTTAATCTTATCTGATTAATGGTATTGGTAACAGTAGTGGCTGATATAAATCATAACCAGTGGAAATTCTCTCTATTATAAGACCAAAGTTGTAATAAAGTGAAATTTCCCTCTAATGTACAAGGAGGAAACCCAGTGGTCTTACCTCTTTCTGTTACCAAACCAGAGTGAATTATTTAAACCTCCCCACCTGCAGAATTAAGATACAGTGATCATATTTTATTCATTATTCTCACTTGTTTTTTAAGTTTTGTTTTTTTTTTAATCCACTCTTATTCTATAAAATGTTTTTCTTTTTATGAAGCATTTAGATATTTGTAGCAAATCATTGTTGAGAAAGAAGGATGTGTTTATGAACGTGTCCCATGTTGCCGTAGGTGAACATCATCCCTGTGATTGCCAAAGCCGACACCATCAGCAAGAGTGAGCTGCATAAGTTCAAAATCAAAATCATGAGTGAACTGGTCAGCAATGGTGTCCAGATCTACCAATTCCCCCTGGATGATGAGACTGTGGCCAAAGTAAACACTACTATGAACGTAAGAGGACACAAACAGGCAAACAGACACACTATATCTTTTGAACTTAGTAATTTTGAATACAGTGACATTAAGTGTGTCAGGTCAGAAACTCATCTTTAGAGAGGTCTGTTTTTTTTTTTTTTTTTATTTGTATGGATTTCAAGTCATCTGTCTCACAGATCTACAATATATTTCTATTGGCGTGCAGTTGTTCTTTTCACATACATTTGAGTTGAAGAATTGAACTTGAATTTTTTTGTAACATCTGCAAAATATAAATCAACAAGTGGAAACACTGTATTTGTGGGCATTTTTTGCTTTTGAAAGGAAGAATTGCTGAGGGAGTCGGTGGAAAGGACAGTTGTCACTTTGTAGGTTTATAGATTTAAATGTTATACCTAAAACTAGTCAAAATTTTTTCTTACCAGTAGTAGTGTCACTATGTTATTTCTTTTTTTTCACAGTCTAGAGTCATATTGTGCCTGTTGTTTGTAGGGTCACTTACCATTCGCTGTAGTAGGTAGCACAGAGGAAGTCTGCGTTGGCAACAAGATGGTGAAGGCTCGCCAGTATCCCTGGGGCGTAGTACAAGGTAAGATGCACTAATGCGTTTTGTGTCTTTTTGTATACATCCTCGCCGTCAATTTGTATAGTGTAAATTTATGAATCTCTTCAGACCTCATTTTTTTAGAATCGCAAAAGAGCTCAACAAAGTGTTGTTAATTTTGAAATCAGAACATTCCTTTTCAGTGGGTTTATTGTGTAAACCTAACCTGTCCTTTGATCAGCTGCCAGCTCACAGTAAAATATATCATCACTGTTCTTGTCTTTTTGAGTGTCCCTTCCTAATTTTAAGGGATGATTTAAAGGCTTTTCCAGCCTGACATGAAAGGATCTGGAGGAATCTTTTTAATATCAGTTAGTGGGATAACCCTATAATTTGTCTAAAGTCTATTGATATGTGTTTCAGTGGAGAACGAGAATCACTGCGACTTTGTGAAGCTCAGGGAGATGCTGATCTGTGTAAACATGGAGGACCTGAGAGAGCAAACACACACTCGCCACTATGAGCTGTACAGACGTTGCAAATTGGAGGAAATGGGATTCAAAGACACAGATCCAGAGTGTAAACCTGTCAGGTGAGTTGTCAGCTCACACACACCGTCACCGATGCAAAGAAATATGTCATGACTGAGACTTGAACTGTTTGTGTGTGTTCATATATTATATTGTATTGTATTGTATTGTATTATATTATATTATATTATATTAGATTAGATTCTCTCAGTTGTTCTGACTAAGTTGCTAAGGGCCCTTGATGAAATGTTGGGCTTTTTCCATGGCCAGGCAGGTTTGCAGCTGTTCCATAAGTTTTAAACTTCCTTATATTGCTCCCATTGGTGTCTCTTGGAATCTTAAATTTTTTGGAAATCTTCTTATACCCAAGGTGCTTGAGGTGTGATGAAATAACCTCCTCTCGCAGCTTTTGTGGAAGCACCTTTGTCTTCCCCACGATTGCACCTCACCTTGAATACCTTCATGGGTGGGGTTTATATATGCGTCAAAGCTGAAGCAAATGAAGAATCATTATAGAGATCCCAAAGGCTTAATTATGTTTCAGCTCCACTTTAGGCCATAAAAACTGTCAGTCAGATTTGAAAACAACAGTATTATATAGGGGTAGAATAATTTTGACATGGCTATCTTAACAAAAAATACTGTTACACACAAATACTACATTATACAGAGGATGGAGACCACACACAGCCTGTTCAAAGCGCGAATGGCACATTTATCCTGCCTTGCTGTTCTGTATAAAAGCTACAAACGCAGAATGGGGGGGGTGTTATTGCGGCATTAAGCCGGGAGCAGAGGTATTCACAGAGCCAGATTGCTTCTGTGTAAAAAGGAGAAACACAATGGTTACACAAATACTACATCATGCATTTTCTTTGCTGATTTCATGTATCACTCAACTCATAAAGTCATCTGAAGCACAGTCTTGCTCTTTGAGAAAACTTTTTAACTGATAAATCCTTAAAATCTTTGGAGGGGGTGAATATGTCTTGAGTGCAAGTGTGTGTGTGTGTGTGTGTGTGTGTGTGTGTGTGTGTGTGTGTGTGTGTGTGTGTGTGTGTGTGTGTGTGTGTGTATTTATTACGCATATGTGTGTCCACAGTTTGCAGCAGACTTATGAGGCAAAGCGTCAGGAGTTCCTGGTGGAGCTGCAGAAGAGGGAGGATGAAATGAGGCAGATGTTTGTTCAGAGGGTGAAGGAGAAGGAGGCTGAGCTGAAGGAGGCTGAGAGAGAGGTACAAAGACATGCAGGCACGCAACACATGTGCACGCAACACATGTGCATGCAACACATGTGCACGCAACACACAGAGCGCTTCATTGGATAGTGTTTGATATTGGCCACAACTAGATGTGAATCAGGCCCAGGGGGTGTGAAGTGCTGAATCGACTTTTTCAGACTAATACAGTTTTGGAAACCATGCATCTGTTCAATTATATTTAGCCAAATTGCCATGAGGTAGCTGTGTTATCAGTTATTTATTTAGTTCCTACTAATTGTAGGAATTTTTGAATCTATTCAAATGCACATGATTTTACCAAAGCCTTTCCTTAAATGTTTTTTTTTTTTTCTGTCTCCTCTGAATCATCCAAAAACTAAAGAACATTCCTATTTGATAGTATTTTTTCCTGGATAAAATCAAAGTAGACCCAAAATTTCTCCCCAAAGAGAACAAACATTTTGACCTTTTCACATCTAATTTAGTCTTGGTGTTAGAGAACATCTGCTCATTATGATACCGGAATGAATGGTAATTTGTTGTCCTTGATACTATCAAAAATATAGTCATTTCTGTAACTTACCCTTGTTCCCCGTCCCTTTGTATGTTTCAGCTGCAAAGCCGTTTTGAGCAGCTGAAGCGCCTGCATGCAGACGAGAAAGCGGCCTTGGAAGAAAAAAAGAGACTCCTGGAGGAGGACCAGAGTTCCTTCAGTAAGAGACGAGCTGCTGCTCAGCTCCTGCAGGCTCAGAGTCTCACCGCCAACGGCAAGAAGGACAAGGACCGCAAGAAGTAAGAGGCGTCTCTCAATATTCAGGATCCTCACATTTACACAATTGTGATGTATGAAATTAAACTTCATTAGACATTACTTGTTGAATAAAGACTCAGCACTCTTAGATTCATTTGATTTAGTACACATTGCCACCTGCTGGGAAAACTAATGCAGGGCAACAGACATAATGGTTAGCATGTGTTGAAAGTAGATTTTTACCTTCCTACACAGGAAGGACTTTGATTAAAAAAAGTAATGTGAAATATGCTTTTTTTAATGCTGTGATTCTCAACTCCGCTGATATATATCTTTCCCTGATCTCTCCCTTTTTATTTTGTCTCTCTTAGTTCTGGTTTCATGTGAAGACTCTGAAGCACAGTCCACTACGACCGGTATAATCAGTGGCATCCTGCCCACATCCTTTCCAGGCCTTTGTGGCCAGTCTCAAACACTAACCAGGAAAACCAAACCAGCAGTGTGTGCAAATGTGAGTTTGATTTTGTGCCAAGGTTTAATGACTGTAAACCAAGAATAATGTGTATACTTTCCTCAGTGGTATTTTTAATCTTTGTGGGTTTTATACCTTTTGTGTAATATTTTATATTTATCCTCTCATTTTTATATAAAACATTTATTTTCCTTCTACCTGTACACAGATCAAAAGACATTGATAGGTACAAATAATTAACTGCAAGGGACTTCATCAGGTACATTTCCATCTCTTCAGTGTATCATAAAGGGCCCTTCATGTTTTGTAATGCACCAGACTAGTCTAGTGACTTTCCTAATGAAACAGTCTGTAATCTGGAACAGGCTTATCATTTATTACAGAGCCCCATTCAGACAGATGCTTTATGAGGTAAACCAGCAATTTTACATGTTGGTCCATAAATCTGAATACTACAAATGCTGAAATCTTTATCACAAGATAATCTGTCAGTGTGGAAACTTGTAAAATTTCCAGAACACATCCACTGAAAGTCATGTTGTAATTAAATGCATAATTAATGTAAAAGTTACAGTAGCAGATGGTTACATTTTATCATTATTTTTGATGCACAAAGAAAAATCTGTTTTACAGGAAATACTGTAAATGAGAGAGAAGATTACTCTTGTGTAACATAAGTCATTAAAAATGGGTGGTTGTTTTCTTTTTGTTACGTGGCAAAAGAAAAGCAAAAACACAATACTCATCAGACCGTCACAGTGCTCCTAACCTTTCTGTTCCCGTCCATATCAGCTGTTTACAGTATGAAAATCTAGCAAAATGCGTCAGATGCAGCATATAATTTAAACTATATTCTGGCACCGTGTGGTTGAATAAAATAGACAGCAGAATTGATAAAACAAGAGGAAATTTATCAGGGTATCTACAGGGTTGGTTACACCAGTGAGGTGGGGGTCGAGTAAGTCATTCATAAAGCTTTAGAGATTTTTGAACAGCAGAACAAGAAAATCTCCTTGCTATCTTTCCAACCCGTGACTGTTTTCAGGCAGTGCTGATGCTTTGGTGAAAAGGGCTATAATTGAGCATTGCAGCATATGTATTGCTGTGATGTACTGCAGACAAATGTTTCCCCATTCATTTAAAAGATATTTAGCTAAATCCAGCAATGTTACAGAGTCCAAGTCTGAAAAGACCTTATGCTTCTGTGATAATCCCTCATGGTTTATTTAGTGCCTTCATCATCAAGATTTGTCATGAGCATGGTCAGAGGGTGTTTATAATTCCTCATTCTTTTTCTGTATTATGTCCGATTTACTTTTAACAAATCCTTTTAAGGAAAAACCTTTTAATATGAGCAAAACAGCATAACTATAACCTGCAGGAGTCACACGGATTCTCCTGTTTTTCCAAGGGAAAAGATTTGCTTCACCCATTTGATCACAGGTTTCTAAGAGTATTGAGGCTGAGGTTTGGGTTCGGATTAGGTACATGTTAGAAAAAGAAAAAAAAAAAAAAGAAGAAAAAAAAAATATATATTTTTTTTATTATTCAATGCTCTCTGGAATCATGATAAGACAGGATTTCACACCATGCAGCCTTCTACAGTACAGAGTGGTTTTCCTTACAAGTGTGATTTATAAACAAACATTTTACTCACAGACATTGCCACTTTATATTCACTTCAGATGTTTTAGTGCCTTGCCAGTGGGAAGCTTACTTAGAAACACACAATCCACTTAGAAATGCAGGGAAACACACCGATGCCTAATGGAGTAAAAGCTTGTCTGAGACACATTTGTACTACACTTGTATTTAAGGAATAAACAGTGTTATTTGGGAGCTTTTTCTTCTTTCTAAATAAATCTTTGTATTTTTGTCATGATACACTCTGCTTGTCTCTTTGTTTTGGACTCTCATTATGTTTGGGATTATTTCTTTTTGCTGCTGCCTCTACCAACTGTTGATCAGTGGAGTAATGTGAAACAAGTGGTAAAAATTTGAATTGTGCGCTAGCATGCGTACAAGACCTTGTGTGCATCACTGAAGAAGCAAAGTGAGGTTCTTTTCACTTCTGAAGCAACCATCACATAGAAAACACAACTGTAGGTTGAGTCATCTGCACATAACTTCCAGTCCAGTTCCTGACAAAAATGAACCTGTTTCTTCTCTAGTGTTTCAGGGACAGTAGAGATGAGAGGAAATGAAGTTATGGTAGAAATGACAGATATGGAGTATTACCACACTCACCAAAATATTTTCTTGATAATATTTTCAGTTTTATGACCATTAAATGACCACTAGTGTGAGCTCATGTAATGATTTTCTTTTTGCTGTATTGAGTGAGGTTTTTTCATTGCAGTATTTTCTTTTTAGATATCAGTATGTGATTTTGTTAATGTACAATATAAAGAATACTTTTGCTGTTTTGAAATTGGAAAAAGGTTTTTGTGTTCGCCTATTCTCCAAAACTGGACCTTTTTGTTTCTAATACTGCACCTAAACAATTAAGCAAAACTAAAGATTTAAAGGCATTTGCAGACTGTTTTCAGAACCTCCTTTCTTAATGCCACTCCACCCAGTATTAAATTTAAATGTAATGTAGAGACATCTACATTTCTTTCCCTGTTGCCAGTGGGTAAGAGACATAGAAGATGGTCACAGGATTTCCTTTTGCTTTAGAGAAAGATTTAAGAGACAAGAGTAGCTTAACAAATTTCCTGCCTACCACCTATTACTTTTGGACACACACACACACAAATGTAATGCCCTATACCACCTGGTGGAGGTCTTGTTCCCTGCAGTGTCTTACCCTCTGGCTCTGTTGCCCTTCAGGTGACTGAGAGCTGGCACACAGACAGGTAGACAGACAGGTCTGGCGTAAAGCAGAGGAATGCTGATCAATTCCCTGCAGTTGCTTGCAGCACCTTTGCTGTTGGGTTGGGAAAAGACACTTCAAGGAGAATAATTTCACAGACTGTCGAGTGTGTGTGCGGGCATGTGTGTGTGTGTGCGTGCGTGCATGCATGCGTGCATGTAGACACCTCTAGCTACTCTCTGAGTGGTTCACCTACAGAGTGGAAAGTGATTTCTCCCGTTTTTTTTCCTGCCAGAGCTGAACACTATCTTTGCTCTGCAGAAATCTGAAAAATCTAAATTTGCTGCCTGTCTCCTGCTTGCCTTGAATATACCAGTTAGAGTCAATGCGTTTGAGTCGAGATTTTCTGAGTGTGCTTACATCCAAGATAAGTGTCACCCCTCTGCACTGGCGCATACAGACCTTCACATACACATACCCTTGTCACCTTTTGCCACTCACTCTAAATGCAAATGGAGGTGATCACTGGAGACAGGCCCGGCTGCTGGAGAGATGAGGTTGTCATTTGAGGGGAGCGCCGGCGACGCTCTGAAATTACCAATTACACACCTCGACCATGCCAGTGTTGGCTCGGGAAGACGAGAGAGACTGAGGGAGACGAAGGGGAGGATGGAGAGGAAAAGATGGAGGGAATGATGAAAAGACAGCAGGACTGTAGGCTTTGTTTCTGAGCATCCTTTACTAGCACGATAAAGACGATAATACACCGTTAGATAACCTCACCTGGAGCATTGCTCATCCAGCTCCATAAGCTCACAATGAGCACATTGCTGATAACGCTGAGTGCGGATAATTATAATTGGAAGAGAATATAATATTCTCAGGTTTAATCATCTAAGGGATAACTATATAATCCTAATGAGCTATACAGGTAATGTGTTTGTTATGCATTAGAGTGCACTAATTTGCACTGGTTCCTATCACATTCTGTTTGGTCTCGGTTGTAAAGCTGCAGCAGATGCAAAAAGACACTTTAAACTTGTTTTAAAACAAAGGCATTTATTGCGAAAAATGCACTTGACATGAAAAAACAATCAAATCAACCACGGGTCATCAGTACAAGACAATGTATAATGATCACATGGTAAAGGGCGCTGGGCATGGTCAGTGTCCAGTATGACTTCAATGGCACAAAAGGCCTATAAATATTCTGCACAATATAGAATTATATATATACTTTCTTTTTTTCCCCCCGGTTTCTCTCACTGTACCACTGTACTCAACCCAACTCTGCATCCTGATGAGGCATGAGCGTCCACATCACGCCAAACTTTTTCATAAAGTTCCTTTTTTCTGTAAAGAGCTACATACAAAGGCCCCCACCCCTTGCACACACACACACACACACACACACACACACACACACAAGTATCCATAGGAACACATATGGCTGACATCTAATTCAAGATGGCCAGGTGACTGCTCAGGCTTCCTGTAAGGATATTCAAAAAAGGGAGTGGACAGCAATTTGATAAGTCCAATGAACAAAAATGGATGTGCAATAGTGGGGTTTATGTTGTGTTCGTGTCAGGTGGGAACTACCACCGCTGTTAATGCCTTGTTCACATTTTTCAAGCTGTTAACATGAGTACTCAGGTGCTATTTACATCCAGGAAGCTGAGGCCAAAGACAAGCTCAAATCACGTAAATAAAACACATTAAAAACATTTTTGAAACCAGTGGTTCAAGTTATTTTATGTAAAGTGACCACCGTGCAGTGGTTGTATTCCTGATGTTTTGACTCTTGTAAACTCTGCTCCTCCTCACAGCATCAACCTCATGAGAAAAAAACCAACGTCTCGATCCAATCATCTCTCACACTAACGAGGACTTGTGCTTATGTTTGACTCAGTAGAAATGAGAGTCCTCTGTTCAGGATCGGGCACACTGACGGTTGGAGAAAATCCCGATCAGGGTTTTGTGAAGCTCTGTCCTTGGTTCTGCTGGTTTTTGTCGGAGTCAAGCAGAACAAAGCTGCAAGAAAAACAACAAGCAGGCTCCACTTACCGACAAAGCAGGTGAGGGAAATGAGAAAGCAGAAGATTGAGACTAAAGACTGACTGCTCTGGCAGATGCAGTGTGTGTTTGTGTGTGTCTTGGCATTTGTAGGAAATAGGGTTTGACTGACACATTTTGAAAGCCAATGTAGATATGTTTAGATCGAAGTTTCAAATGACCAATATTTTCTGAGATTTTCATGACAAACAGAATGGCACTTTTACTTGGCTGAACTAAAACACCCCATTGAAAGCCATACAAGTATCATGGCCTTGCACACTTGAATAAAATGGGGTTGAACGGTGGCTGAAAATTGTCAGTTAAACATTAAGTGCATAAAGAATCAAAGCGACTGCTTTATATCCAGATGCCAACTGAAAAACTTTGTTTTATGTGTCAGTTGAGCCCTAGCTTGTGTGAGCTGTGACCTCTGGTTTCATCCGTTGCTCCAGAATCACCAGAAAATGATTGTAGACCATGTTTCTCTCTGTAATTACTGTGCGTACGTGTGTGTTTGTGTGTGTATTTTCACATTGTGAAATTGATCTCCCTCCCATGTTTTTTGTTCACTTTCCTTCAAAGTTTAAGGGGTTAGGGTTGAATTTTTTCCCCCCAACAATCTAGTAATGAAAAACATACAACAAGTAAAACCTGCCGTCGCTTTTGACTCCTCGCCGGCAACACCGTGACAGTTCATCCACACTTCACATTCAAGTTTAAAGCACTATGCTGAAAATAATGGGATGCATCAAATTATCAGATCTAAACAGGGGAAAAGGCTGAAAACCTGTGGTAAGAAACTGAACTTTTGATTCTGATTCATCATCTGTGATGTTGCTGTTCTATCTGGAAACTTGTATTTACCTACTTCTCCTTGACATGTTTCAAGTTAACCAAAGGGACTCAAGTGTGCTTATCCACTAACAGATTCTTGTTTAGTTATGCTACAATTAGACGAATGTGTGCTCTGCCAATGAGTGAGCTTCACCTGTGTGCACATGGCCAGTAGCAGTTTGTACTCTTCATTCTCGCCCGAGTTTAAAAACAAAACAAAACAAAACAAAACAAAACAAAACAGGTGAGGAAGTCCACCTCTGCCCTTTCACTGTGTTTTTCACTGATACATGGCTGGTATTAAAATCCTGCTGACCTTACACTCTCTCTCTCTCTCTCACACACACACACATACACAAATACATAAACACGCACATATACCCAAGTCAAGCTGTGAGTTTCAATGTGCTTCTATCTCCAGAAAAAGGGAAAAAAGTTGGATGGTTTTATGCTGGATGTAAAAACTTGACAGGCCTGAATCCACACTCAGGACGTAGAAATTTGCAAAGTAGATGGACTGTACACTGGCTGAAGCGGTAGAAAAATACTTGTTAAAGGTTGAGAAGTTCAGAGGAAAGGTTGTCAAAGTTTGGCAGTTGCATGATGAAAAAAATTGTGTCCCTGCCTATCTGATTCACAGGTGTTTCCCACTCAACTGTACATTCTTGCACGACCATCAAATCTGCACATGTTTGGCTTCACAATATTTCTGCAGTTAGACAAAAAACTCTTGAGAGAACTGCAAGAAAAGGCTGAGGAAGAGGAATTCCTGTTGCTGTTTACTGGGACCAACCATGTCATTAACTCACATATTTCAAACTATAATGGTTGGTTAAAGTTTTTCTTATATAAAGATTTTGTCCTACAAAAGAGATTTGTGCCTGCTTAAAGTAAAATTATGCCTGCTCTTAAAATACAATTATGTTACAAGTAGCAATGGAAATCCCTTTTGGAAAATAAATAATTGCAGAGCGTTTAAAATACTGTATATGTTGATATATTGGCAAGTTGTATCAGATATTATCAAGTGCATTTCTTTGTCTCTAATCCCACACAGAGGTTCAAAAAACAACTCTAAAAATACAAAGTCAATTCTTCAGAGCTTTTTGCCGTAACTCTGTTCCTTTCTACATTCAGCAAGCAGGTTCAATGTAGCTGTGAGTGGTCGTTGAAGGACAAATGTAAGACAAAAAAAAAGGCTGTATAAATGTATAGAAGTTATATAAATAGAAAAACGAATTACCTAATCCTTATTTTACTTTTTGCACCTATTTTTTTTTTTAAATCAAAAAATCCTGTGACAGATCATCACAGCATGGCTAGTTTGGGACAACACAAACATCTATTTCAGCATTTGAGAAAACGTAATAATGCTACATGCATTGTCGCTAACATATATTAAATTGAAAAAAAAAACAAAGAATGTGCTAATTGTCACAAACTAGACTCAGATATGTGCTTACTCTGATCCTGGCGTGCAGGCTCACACGCTTCCCTCATTTCCTGGTGGGAAATTTTCTACTTTTTGAAAAAAAAAAAGAAAGCTCCTGAATTCAAGTTCTGAGGTCTCAGTGGAAAAGCAGAGCTAATGCTTTTTATGCTAGTGTTTGCTGGTTGATGATGCCAAGGAGGAAAACTGGGAGGCAAGGTTTTGTCTTTCTGTGCTCTGTGCTCTCTGAGTCCATGTGCCTTCAGTAGTCAACGTCACGGGTCCGGTCCAGTTGGACCGGGCCCCTCTGACCCAACGTGGTCATCACGCCAATGAGAGGATTATCTGCCCCGCTTCCTATGTGCCTGGGCCGGTCGAAGCCGGGGCGAGCTTTTCTCTGTTTGTGTGTGTATTAGTTGGCCTGATATGGGTTTCTGAAGACTATTAAAATTAATGATGTTTTGGGACAGTATTAAGCATGTTTTCATTCCAAAGTCCAGTGTTTATTGAAAGATAATTCCGGCAAAAAAACTCCATAGCGCATTTCAACCGTCACGTGAAACCAAAATTCTCCATTGAAATCCAGACAAATTACTTTTTTTTTTTTAGGGCTAGCAGCTTTTAAGGCAAATTTACACAGGTTTTTTTTGCAGGTCGGTGTCCGTATTTAATCGCAAAGCGTAATTCTGGAAAACCAATATCGCCCCAGCCTTTGTGTGTGCCTGCAGCTGTGTGAACTGGTAGCATGTTTGTGTGCTTTGTGACTCAGAGACAGGAACAGCGTGTGCTCTTTCATCCACTTTTTTCAGTTCAGAAGCTCTCGACGAAGCTGCTGGGAAACAGGCCGGTCTGTCCCGTTCTCTGCAGGGTGCCTTTGTACCAGCCGTCCTCCCTCTTCTTATGGACGAACACCACGTCTCCTTCCCGCAGCTCGATCTCCGCCTCACTCTGCGGGGGGTAGGGCACCACCACACGATACCTGCCACACACAGAGACGGAAAGTAACACACACACTGCGACTTTCGGGGGCAACATCACACGCTGGAACAATGCACCCGAGCGAATTCAATTGGGCATGTTTCACGCAATAATCAGTATGAAGGAGGTATTCTCAGTATGTCCGCAGCTACATGCAGTAGTTTGAATTATGGGTATGAGGGAACTCATCAATTTCTTTAATGGATTCTAGGAATTATCCATATTTTGTGGTAACGTGTTCACTCAACCTACCTCGCTTACTTCATTTAGCAATTTCCTGCATTTCCCACTATGTCAAATGCCAAACCCTGAGATGTGTTAAATTGTTTTAGTGATGATTTTTCCCACTTGAGAAGCAAGTTAAACATTTCATTACGGGAACAAATTTCTGAAAAAATCCGAGCGTGACTACTTCCACTTGGCTTTGATAATAATAATAATGAAAAGTTGAAATGCGAAACATGACAACACCGACATGATTGATTGGAGAGGTTTTGGCCTAAGCACTGTTCTGCGTTATACCTGGAGCTATTCAGAGACCAGTGAGTGCAGATCAGATGTCTTTGTTTAGGTGCAGCACGATCCCATGGGGTTTGGAAGTTACCAAAATATCTGTAAGACTGTTTCTCTTTCTCTTCCCTGCTTCTCTCTCACCCACATACTCAGACAGAAGGAGCTGTGTGCATTGTCTGTGCTACCAGTACACCGATGCCTCATTCCTCTTCCGTGTCCTGTGACAGAATTTACATGTCTGTTCGTGTGTTAATTATTTTACAGGCTTCCTCTGAGGGACATGAAGTGTGTGTGTGTGCGTGTGTGCGTGTGTGTGTGTGTAATCTTCAAGACTGCTGCTATGTGTATGGTTTTGTGCCTCATGGAGGAAAAAAGGATGATTGATTGATGGTCGCACAGTGGATTTAAGTGTTGCTGCTGGTCAGCACTAAGGCATTGGTGGATTAGGGGCTTCCAAGTGAAAACTGTCACCTTGATTAAAGCCTGGTGTTACTTTCCCACGTAGTGGACTAACTGCAGTTATGACTTATTTCTCATAAAGGTGCCTTTGGCTGGCTCTGACTGTTTCCATTTATCCTCTGCCCGTGCTTGTGTTTGTTAACAGGGAGTTTAATAACTCTCAAGGCTGTCCTTTCTTTCTACACACTCTATCCTGATGACAAATCTTTCCAGCCCTAAATTTCACCATTTTGTCAGGTTGATTAAACATTTTCTTTGAGGATTATTATGGTCAATTGTCAGATTAAATATTCAATTATATGCCTTTACCTTTACTCCTGTGCTATTATTGTCGACATTTACACACACAACTTGACTGAATAATTTTGTATTACTTTAGAATCCCAAACCATAACTGACTATAAAATGGAAATACATTTCATTCATTCATTCGAGAATATAGGCGGCCTATGCAGTCAAAAGGTACTTGTGTTTGAGCAGTTCCCCAGATTAATATAATTTTATTCAGATTATGCATGTTTACCTGTGTTGGATGTGTGTGTGTGTGTGTGTGTGTGTGTGTGTGTGTGTGTGTGCACATGCCCACCTCTCTCTGGACAGGGGTTTGGGTTCAGGCCGGAGGACCATCAGAGGGTTGCCAGCACGTGTTGCCGGGGGCGACATGGGGAAGTTGGTATCCAGGGAACCAGACTTCCTGTGCAGCGGCTCCAGCCCCATGGCCCCTGCCATATCGCTCTCAATTGGACAGGAGCCCGCTCTTCCTTGTGATGCCATTGGGCAGGAACCCGAGCGAGCATGGTGGTGATGGTGGTGAGGATGGTGGTTGGGGTCTGTGGCCACAGCGCCTTGAACAGCCAGTGAGGAGTTGTGGGTGGGCGGGGAGGAGGGAGGTGAGCGAGGTTTCTTCTTGGCTGCTGCCCCCGATAAGAGCTTTAATAAACCTCCTGCTTTCCTCTCCTTCTGAGGATGGAGGGATGGAAGAACAAGACAACAAACAAAAACAAATGTTAATAAGGATCATTGATTTCCTGAGATATACAGGAATATATATTTCATAAAGACAAAAAGTGGAAAGATGGTAATGAAACTGTTGTAAAAAGGACTTCCTGTATGCCGCAGAAACAAGCAGCATCTTAAGCTTAGGGGCAGACAGTCTTACCCCCCCCCTTTGTAGCATGAAAGGAGGGAAACAAAAGAAAAATGGGAGGAAATCCACAACAAAACCTAAGGACAAATGATAATCACAGACTGAAAGTGAAGACTGTTAGAGAATGAACTGGTGGACTTAGCCAGAAGCTAAATTCTATCCTTACTGATTTAAAAGAAATAATGGACAGAATCAGGGATACGGCGCCGGAAGTGGCTGATGTGGAGGAGTGGAGAGCCAAATGCAAATATAGAGGAATTACCCCAAAAAGTATATTAAAACAGAGCAGCCCCTCTATTGTCAGCTGTCCCTTGGATCCAAACCATCTCAAGATTCTAACCCCCTGAGATCTATTGCCATGTCCTTTCTAGAGTATTAGACTAAAGAGCTGGTGCTTTGCTGCACTTACAATAAGAAAGAGTTCGATTAAGAAGGGAGAGCAAGAGTACCCGATCACGACTCAACAGCAGTCAAGTTATCTTCGACAACGCACCCGAGGCTATGGATGATCAGACAAAAAGGGGATTTATTCATACTGCTCTGGAGTTGAGACTCCATGGAAGCTACATCCAAAACAGGACTGAGACGACTTCCCTGGGACACAGCCGGTGCAATATCACGCCAGTACTGAGAAGCCTGCCTGAAACTGGTCCAGGATAAACAACAAGACACGTTAGAAGTCTCTTGTACTAGAGTACCTTTCAAAGAGACTGCTATGATTATATCAATACACCAGGCTGGATTGTATTTTAAGATATGAATGGAAACAGGTGATTTTTTTCCTACCGCTTAGCTTAGCTTAAGCCAAGTTTTTCTATGAGCACAGCCTTGTCTTCACCCCGCAAGAGATGTCGGTCTGCACCAGGACAGGCCCCAACAAAAATGGATGAATTCTGGAGTGTACAGGGCTCTACTATCCGCACAGATTCAGCTAAATGAAGCAACACAAGACGGTGCTTCACAGTACAGATGGAGCATGACCCAAAACAATAGTTGAGAGCAACACAAGTACTTGACACGGCAAAGAAATGGAATATTCTTCAATGGCCAAGTCAGTCACCAACTGGGGAGGCTTTTCACTTACTGAAGACAAAACTGAGGGCAGAGGGACCCACAAAACAAGCAGCAACTAAATATACCAACAGATAACGAAAGAAGCAAAGACGGTTATATCAAGATTGAAAGCAAATAAAATGCCAGGCGTTGATGTCTACTCATCAGAATGGTATAAAACCCTCAGAGAGATAATAATACCAATACTCAAGAAATGTTTAACTATCTTCTTATGTTCTTGGGGGTGGGGAGACTCGATTTTTCTGTAGTCCAACATTAATGTAGTAATTCCTAAAATGGACCAGACAGAATTTGGTTCTTATAGACCTATAACTAACTATTAAAGAAGGAGTTTAGCTGTTGGTCTATCCTTCAATCCCCAGAATCCCCAATCCCTAGAAACATAAAAGGAAAAATATTAGTTGCTTGGGGCTGGGGTAGTGCTTCAGCACAACTGGCATCATTGATTATGACAATGGTACATTGCAAAGATGGCTGCACCCGATTAAAGCATGGATTCCCTAGACAGCAAGCTGCAGTCACAAAACTTTGCAAAGGATAATCTAAAGTGTGGGATTAGTTTAGACAGAGACCCCAGCCCTGCAAATTGTAAATGGTTCATCGTAGTTCACAGTACAACAGCTTGAGCGCTTCGTTTAATACGCGGTCACAGTAAGACAGCACGGTTCCATTCACTTTTTATCTCCACCCAAGCATGGTATATTAGGATTATTAATAGGTGGAACAAGTAATTCATAACCCACTGCTGTTATGTTAACATAATATTATACCATGTGTCATCTAACATTATTTAGCAATTGTATATTTTCTGTTTCCTTTAACAGCCATGCATAAGTGAGAAAATGACTTAGATTAATGTTAAATGTTTCAAAAGTTTTCCTTGCAGATGCAAAAATACATTTGCCAGTGATTCTACTTATTTCAGGTATGAAATAAATCCTTGTCATACCAATTTTAAGTTTTAAGTCAAGTTCTTCAGTAAAAGTACTGATTCTTGATTTCAGAGAACAGGTTATTATGACACGGTGACTAAATAAAGTAGATTCCTACATCGTGTTTTGTTTTTCTTCTGTCTATAAATCTACAGAACATAAAATTCACTCTCCAGATATCAATCAAAAATCACATTTATGAAACAAAGAAATGATTTCATGTTGACATAAGAAATAAAACAGGTAACCACATTTGTTTCAGACAAAAAGAAATTTGATATTACTTTCTGTCAATACGGACAAACCCTCTGGAAGTTTGAAAAAACCTACATCTTCAGGGACACCAGAAGAAATTAATACATGAAATGTGTTTTTATGCAGCTGTTTGATGCTGTTTATGCTGTGAGGACATGGGGACAAGTCACCTACACATTTTGAAATTATCCATTTTGCCCCCCCCTTAAAGGTATAGTTTGACATTTAGGGACAAGTCAAGCATTACATGAGAAGATAAATACCACTCACATGTCTTTACACTAAGTTTAGAGCTAGTGGTTTCTGAGGAGGTTACTTGCTTTTATTCATTCATCCTGTACGTCTGTGCAGTGTTGCTGGTAGTTGTCTGCCAAGCTCACTGTGATTACATGACTCTGGGAGATTAAAGCTCCTGGCTGCTGTTTGCAAACACATAATTACTGCAAGTAACATCCTGTAAAAGCACCAGTTGTTGTTTTTACATTTCTGTTTTTGTATAGATTAAACAAACAAGATACACAGTGTTAATTTGTGTGCTTTCAAGGTACTGGTAGCAGATTCATTAATTAACTGTATCAATCTTCTCATCGGTCAGATGAGTGTATTTTTCATAATGTGAAAAACAATTCCTATGCATAAAGGCCAGTTCATGCTTTTCCATCTAGGCTTGAATATGAAGGGTCTGTTCTACACTGTCCATTCAGTCAATCTCTCTGAAATACCAGGAGGACAAAATGGCTTTCTCTCTTTTGCCGCTTGTTATTGATTTTACGCTCTCAATCATGACAACATGGATCAATACTGAGCATGCTTGAGCATAATTACAATTTTGTGTTTGATGGCTGTTTGGTCATCTGTTACTTTAACACAGTGCTGTATCAAGCATCAGCCTTTCTTCATACCCATTTTCTATCAAACTCGGTCTCTGGAAATGCAGGGGATTTTAAAATATAAAAGCTAAAGAACTAAATGGAAAACTCAGAATATACAGTGCTGTTTTTTGTTTAAAAATACAAAAAACTCGATTTGAAAAAACAAACAAACAACCCCCCCAATCACGGTCAGGACAGGAGTAGAAGATTCTTGTAAAAACATCGGTGTTAATTTACTGCAGAGCATCAGAGAAATTGGAGGAGACAAAAACAGAACATAAAGACGGTCGACAGCTCACTACCTATTAGTGACCCATTGACCGTATAAGCCTCATCCAAAAATTATTATCGAATGAGAGACACACAGATAAGCTCTATGCTTCCAAGAGACGTGTTAAGAAATAACTGATTCAAACTTTATAACGGCAAACATCAAACATGACACATTTCTCAGTAGCAACACTGAGAACATCTGCAGCCATGCTAAAAGCAGAATTTTCAGTGTTTCACTGCATTTAGTCATCAAAACAGATCAGCGTTGAGCACAAAGAGTTGTCATGATGAAGTTAAACCTGTTATCACGTGTCAATGTTCCCTTTTCTCACTTTGAAGTCAATGATGCAGCGATTAACATTTTAGAGAACACTGATGTGGACAGAGACCCACATAATGGAACGGCTACCATTAGATATAACCTCAATGCCAAGAACCGAGCTGTCACCAAGCAAATAGCAGGAGCAACAGCAGAAGATGCACATAAAGTCCAACCAGAAAGGACATGAGCAGGTAAAGCTCTTACAACCCAGTTTAACTCCCTGCTGCAAAGTCTGGTCACACTGTTAACAATGACCCCCAGTTCCTAGCAGTTCAACAGCAAAGGAATTGATTTTTAAACTTTAACAGCGCCACAGTCCTTGGGCTGATAATTACCTCAATTTTTTAGTACTGCAGTTTATATAAACTGCCTCATCTGCACCTTACATAAGAGGGATACAACTGTGTCTAGACTGTGCTTAACACTGCCTCCTCACGTATGGCCAGCAAGGACACTCAAAACAAAAACCGTACACATATAGTGGAGCCAGAGGAGGGACTTCTCCCCCTCTCTAGAAAATTATGTTTTCATCCCTAGAATAAAACAAAATACGATTGTTCATTTGCAGAAAATGATGAAGTCTGCACACTAATTGCCAGTTCTAAGAAATCAAGTCTTTACACGCATTAGGTCTCACATTACAGGTCCACTGTGTCATCTGAGTGTTTATGTAATTACCAGCAGCACATTGCGAATTATTCAAAAACAGGAAGTGCCAGTACACACTAAGTTTGTTTTCACAGATTTTGACCTCTTTTTTCAGCTTCTGGTGTTTGAGTGTTATTTTTGTCTTTGCATAATCTCTTAGTTTTCACAAACTGAACTTATAAACTCTTGTGACCTCAGAAGACACATCTCTGCAGTCTAGAATACATCATTATCGGTTAATGGTTTCTCTGACAGCAGTTTAAGCCATTATCTTTTTATTTATTTTGCTCTACTTTGAATGATTTCTCTTTATATAAGTTATTATAATTCTACAGTATATGTTCGATATACTGAACATTTCACGGCCTAACCACTTCCCACTAGTCCTTGGGGTAAGTTTGCCCAGCTGTCAAATCAACTTTGCAAGCCTGTGCAGATGGCTCTGTAAAACTCTAAACTACTTAACAAGGTCTGAAGCAAAATCAAATGATCAAAAGGATGATGTGTCAGAAAAATCCAGACTTCTGGAAAACAGATGACACAACTCTGCAGAAATATTTCTTCAAGAAATTGAATTACTTGAATAACTGAATAACTTCATTTGGACAGTTTCATAATGTCACAGACACTCACTGCTGAGGCACAAATGGCTTACTGTTCCTCTAAGGTTTTCTTTTAATGACATCCTCATCCTCATTTATGGCAGCAAAACAGTCCCACATTATTATTTAAACTTTAAAATAGAGAATCACACACGAGAACTTAATGCCAATGGACAGTTTCCATGGTTTGGTAGAAATATTACAACCCAAAGAGTGTTCTGCTATTCAGACATAACATCAGTAGAGTTGAAAAAAATGAATCAATAAAAAATTTAGCAGCTAGTTTCATGCACTGAACCTTGAAAGATCAAACTCAAGCACACTGACATCTCCATCAAACAAAAATGCACCTTGCAACTGTTGGAATGATAATTAAAGGGTGAGACACAGAGGCTCAAAATATTATCACATATCAAAAAATAATCAAAATCAAGTAATTAAAAAGGGAAAAATTATTAACAATCCACAGCCCTAATGACCAGTCTTAGTACAGAGGTGGGATGGCAGAGAAAAGGAAGAGCACACAGGGCTCTGACAGACCCTGTATAAACACTTCGACTCAGCAGACCCACTAGAGAAAATTGACGGCATTCCTTTCCTCTACACTACAAGTGCCAGTGCTTTAGAGTTGTCATCATAAAACTATTAATGCTCACTGTCTGGAGAATACACAGTCGCCACAACTGCACACTGGCAAAGTAGTTTGAATTTTAATTTGGGAAAGGGATGAATGTTGGAGACGAAAATAAAAAAGAACAGACGGAGAGAAAATATTGCAATTAGGGGAGGAAGCAGTGGAAGAGGGAGTCAGGGAAGAAGAAAAGCAGAGGGGAGGATGCAAAGAAGTAAAAAGAAAGCAAGAAAGAAGAGAAAGAAAAGAGGAAGGAGAAAACAGAGGGATTTAGAGAAAGAGAAGGCAGAAAGAGAGATATAAATCGTTACAAAACAGTAAATACCTCCCCTTTCAAAAGGCTTAATCTCCCTCCTATGAGTGTGTGTGTGTGCTCACCTGTGTGTGTGTCTGTTTACACAAGTGAGTCAGACTGCTGCTGTTGTTCCAAAATAGACCACCAGAGAGCAGCAGACACTCAAAATTTAATCTGATTCTGGAGCTGATATGCAAGTTAGTCTAATTTGTCTGTGAAGTTTTCTTTTATTCCAAATGTAAGAAATTGCACACACAAACACACACACACATTAAAAAAGAACACATCAAGGAAGTAATTGTCAAAGATGGGTTAATCCATTAGCATAGGTTTTGAACTTAACCTTTCAACGTAGATGTATGTGTAAAAACTGATCAGGGTTGACAGGAGTAATGTCCTGTGTAAAGAGTGGGAAATTATCTGAAAGAAATGCATAATTGTTCTCCGAAAGCTGTCAGTCTTGTGATCTAAAACGAAGAATTTAGTGTGAGGCATGAGATTGAATTCCATGTCCAAGAAGCCCAGGTGTCAATATACATTTCAATGCCACTTAGAAGTAAAATATAAGACTGTATTTGCAATCACTGAAAGCCAAAAGTAAAAACTTTGTTCACCAGAATATAGTAACTATCTGTAAAAATGTAAATAAAATAGCCCACAGCGCAGTATGATAAAAAAATGGAATGGGTCTATATAATCTAACCTCCAGAGTATAAACCTGGCTTTTCAAGACAGTTTTAGACTATTTTTGCAAGCACATTTCTATAGCCATCAATTTCCAAGTTGCCCTGCATGAGCAGATTTCTTGGAAACGGTCTAAACATTTCAATGTGTGTCTGTAATGCCTGCTGGTCTCTAGACAGTATGACACTTTGTTGGACAGAGATTATCCAAATTGTGCCAGACAGTTATTGTAGCTGCTTCATCATTTCCTCTGTAACACAGATGGACTCTGTGCAGCCTCACTGCCACCCTGACTTCAAACCTGACGTTTGTGCTCTGCCAAGCTCAAAGCAACAAAGGTAAGTAGTGTGAATGAGAGTTTGGCTGAGCATTTGTTAAAAGGAGAGTATGATAATATAGTGTTTTGCAAACAAAAGATGGCAATGACAAATTAATTTGTGCCAATGCTCACTTTCTTTAAATATGAACCAGTGAGCTACCCTGCCAAAGAAAAAAAAAGAAATATTCAGGTTTTCCTCCAGAATTTTAGTTTTGTAAACCGGCCTATTTTTAACAAAACACATTTTTAACTGCCTGATACTTTTATGACCGTGTACTAACTTATAAGAGACGTATTCAGTACGTGAGTTATAATTATTACCTGGCCTCTAAAAAGAATACAAGTTCAAGCCATCTCTGAGGTAGATGATGTAAACAAGGCACCTACCTGCTGCTCCAAAGTCAATGAGCTGTTTGTCAGCTGGCCATGTAGTTGGATTAGTTGTTCCAGACCATGGAGCCAACAGTCAAACAAATGGGGCTGAGACAGATGCAAGCATTCACTTCCATGCTTCACTGTCAGCACAGCCCGATGTAACATACACAGCTTCAACACTGCAGCTCTCAAAATATATAGGATGGCACTTGTGCCAGTTCCTTGAATGAATGACACTTACTGACTACTGGCACATTAAGTGCACATGTACAGACATACACACAGCAGATTTCACCCTTCTTCACCCGACTTGGTGTTAAAGCTAATTAAAGCATATAAAATGAGTTTTATTTACAAGAGGAAAAAAAGGCCTGTTATCAAAGGAAGTGGAAGTGGCACCACTTTCTTTTCTCGTTAAATGTACTATCCATGTGTGTAATAGAATAGCTGAGTCTGAAATCAAACCAACTTGGTTCTGTTTTGAGCAGCTGAGTAAAAACACAAATTTAAAGACTTGTCTTGCTATATTGATTTCCCTGCTCAAACAAACCAGCTGCCTGACTCATGATATTTTCATCAATAATCATAGTCAGATTTAGGGAAATAACAATTGGTCGATTAATTGTTTAATCAACTGACAACAAATTGATCTGGAACAACTCTTTTTCATTGCTTCATCTGTGCTGATAGTATGGTTTATGTTTTCTAAGTTGGTCATTATATAAAAATTCTCCATCCAGCTACTACTAAATATTGCAACGATCAGGTATTGGAGGACTAATTTTATAATGAAAAGTTGTGATTTTCATTTACTGGGCACCTGTTTTCCCATAATCTGTCTTGTCTTTATGTACCTGGATAAATGTTTTGCTAAAATTCCTACTAGATAAAAAGCATGAAGCTACTTTATTCAGCTCTTGCTTATACATTTGGAGAAAATAATTGAAAAGAAACATTACATCCAATTATTCCATTGGAGAAAAAGTGCTAAAAAGTTGCTCTGATTTCTCTAAACACAATCAATCTGTCACATATAAAGAATTAAGGTTAACTGAAGCTACTGACAATATCCACTTCCACAGTAGATTTGGCACAGTATGACTGTAATGTTGGTGCAAAACTACATACGGTACATTATAGAAAAGCCAATTATTTATCAGGAAGAGGCTCACCTTCTCTGCTTTGGGTGTGAGAGCACCTTGGGCGGGGGTGTGGGAAGGACCCGGTGATGGTGGCTGCAGTGGACTGGCTGGTTCATTGTTGAGGAGCACTGCTGACATGTTAGGAGGTGTCAGACACGAGAGGGGGGACGAGAGAGGGAGGAGGGGCCGCGAGGCAGGGGAAGAGAGGGGTGAGGGCCCTAAGCTGGGCCCCTGGGATACCATGGAGAGAGGACGACCTGACTGGCCTGGGCAACGTGAGGGGGAAGAGCTCTGAGGACGCAGGGGAGAGATGGCCATTGCGGGGCGCTCCGGGCTTCCAGCAGGAGGACTGTGGACTGGAACAGACACAAATATATATGGACTGGTAAAAATGAGAGGACTGTTCACTGACTACAGCCTTCAGGCTGCGGTAGACCAAAAAGGACATGTCAGCATTTTTGGAGTTTGATCTTCTTAATTAATATCTGATATATACCTAATATCTGGTTTTAAAAGAACTGGTGTCTCTGAAATATTATTTCTGTTTTTACTATCTGTATGTATGTTCAGCAATGACAAACAATTTGCATTATCATAAAGCCAAGTGCACTTTCAAAGTTCCTCTTTTGATTTCTACAAGACATAACAATAGTACCAGCATCCTTTGTGCCAACCTTAGATTACTAGAAATATAAATGTTTATCTTGCTAGTGTAAATAGGTAAAGCTAAATCTACTTGACACTGTTTTACTCAATAATATTACTATATAGTAATGTCAGGGGTGTTGGAGCCTATCCCACCATACACTGGATGAAAAACAGAGAAACAACAAAAGTCGAATCATTTAGATTGAAAGCACATTAGAAGGAGATCTTTCAGTGGGAATTATTACAGCATGCAGAACCTGTTTCATTGGCCACCTGCCTATAGTTTTAGGACAGACTTTAAAGTTAGCCCTATGGTTCAGCCATTTTCAATTCACCCTGGTTGCACATCTTTGGTCTGACTAAAAAACAAAGAAAAACAGTACAGGCTAAACTAAGAGGATGATGACCAAAATTTGAATGGTAAAAATTTAAATATTTGATAAAATTAAAAATTTTCAGGGATTTTTCTTTGTTATTACTTTTAGATGAAGGTACAGGAAACATTATACGGCACTAATGAAAATTAACACCAAAATACTACGTGGATTTCCATTAATGTGATTAAAAAAAATACACACACATAAGCCAATAGTCAAGCACCCGCACACGCACACAGACATACAGACACACGGACACACAGACACACAGACACACATCTGGTCTCCATTACAAAATAAAGTATATGCATTGTTCTGGTGTTTTGTGGTTTTATCACATGACTAGTGCACCTCCCTATGGATATCTGCACGAGTACTGCAGTGTAGAAGAGCAGGTTGCTAGCAACCCTGTGTGTGTTTGTGTGTTTGTGTGTATATATGTGAGAGAGAGAGAGAGAGAGAGAGAGAGAGAGACAGAAACTGAGTAAGAAAAGGGAAAGAGGTGAAGAGAGAGGCATAAAGATCTGTCATTACACCTCCATTTAACAAAAAGCACAACTATGTCATTTAGCTATGCGTTTGTGAATCTGTGAGTTCATTTGTGTGCATGTATGTATGTATGTGCGTAGGAGCACGTGTGTGTATGTGTGTGTGTGTGTGTGTGTGTGTGTGTGTGTGTGTGTGTGTGTGTGTGTATGATGGTGTGTGTGTGTGTGTGTGTGTGTATATATGATGGTGGGTGTGTGTGTTTGTGTGTGTGTTATTCTCGGCAGTGCTCTCATAGTGTGTACTCTACAGCCTCCAAGAGAAACCTTCACCATTATTTTCTCAAAGTGTGACGGAGGAGACACAAAGAAGAGCAGAGAAAGGGGTGAATAGACTCTGAGCTGAGTGCTAGGTTGATATAATCTAGACCTTGTACAGACACAAGTGGTTGTGTTTCTGAGGGTTGCGTGTGACTGACCAATATAAAACTGGCAGTGACCGTTTTGCAGATATTTACAGTATAATGACCATCTCAAATACTGAATTTTGTAGAGAAAAATGTGTACAGCATTTAATTTACGGCAAAATGTATTTTTCAGTGCTCACAGCATGATGGTTCTATGGTCGGCACTGTCTCTGCTATTAAACCAGTCTTTTAATGCCCATAGTTTTGGAATACACTGTTCAACTTTTTCATATGATTGTAATGTTCAAATGTCCACATACTCTTGTGTATGTGAGAGCTATTAACTCGAGCTCATTCTTCTCATTCATGTCGGCATCAATCCAAATTTTTATTTTTCCAAACTGTTGGAGAGCATTGATGAAACTTGAGATTAAGAGGGCTGCTGAGAGCACGTGCCAGCAAATTTTTATATGGCGTAGAAGCTACTTGAAATAATAACAGATCAATACGCTATTATTCTGTAATTAGAGACTATGGGTGTAAAATGTTGCAAGGTCCCACATGATCTGGAGCCAGAGGCATTTCCATGTCATAAATACTTCCTCTTAACCATCTTTAAAGTTCTTTGGAAGGTCATGACAAGATTCATGTCTCCTTGCGCAACAAAGTGTCATTCATGAGCACCTCAAATTCTGATTCACCAAGTTCTCATTTTCTGTCTTTCTTGGGTTCCCTCACAAGTGTGCACATGTGTGTGTTGTTGCTTACCCAGCTGCATCGAGGTGCGTGCCTGGTTAACCGTATGTTGGCTGGAGCGCAGGCAGTTCTTCAGCTGGGCGGCGGCAGTTTGCGGTGAGGAGGCAGGACTGATGGTGTTAACAGAGGTGGCCGACGGGGTGGAGGGACGGGACGAAGAGGGCCCGTGGGAGCCAGGGGATGAAGGATCAGAGATTTTGCTCCCCACTTGACTACACCCGCTTCCCCCACCTCCTCCTCCACCTCCACCCACTGGGCTGGACAGACATGAGCCGCGAGTGGCACCTACTCCAAATGGGGCCCTTTAAAGAAGAGAGAGGGGGACAGATATTGAATTGTCATTGAAAATTCCAAATGATCATAGCTGATGTTTATTGATTTTTGCTTTCATCAGCTTCACTCACATGGTAACACAAATGCTATCGCCTTAGAAACAGTGGTCTTCCTGTCATATCAGCTAATGCTGCCTTTTACTCTGGCACCACCATGAGATTTGAAATTTTATATGAAATGTTTCAGCAACAGCCTGGAAAATAGCATTTATTTCAAAGCACCAATGTGCCTATGTATATTCTTATATGTATGTAGAGTCTTGTTCAGTACAAAATGTTAATTGCCAGTACTTGGCCCATAACAGCAGAGCAGGAGCTGCAAACATTTCTATTATCTTTTGTCAAAGTGAGTGATTTAAGTGCTATTATCTGACTGGTGGATCAGCCCTACTCAGTATCCTGCTGTAACATGTATGGAGCTGCAGGCTGCTCATGTTTCTGTCTGCAGAGTGCTGAATGGTGGAACAGTGAGCTGAACATTATTGACGCAGCGGTATTCACACTCTTATGGCTGCCATCGACTTCCCGTCATGCACATACTGAGTTATGGCTCTCTGTGTATGTTTTGTGTGTGTGTGCGTGTCTACAAAACATATGGAGTTATTCACAGGTTCTTTGATTTGAGGTTTTCTATGGACAACTCACACGTAGGCTTATTTTAACTGCTCATTATGTGTATTATGTTTTAGACATGGGTTTGTAAAGCCCCTATACAGATATTCTTGGCTACTGTCAGTAACATTTAGGACTTCATACAATTTGAGAAGGGGAGGCAATCAACAATTAGACCACAACTGCTTTCTTGCCAGTATGGAAGAAAGTCTGAACCAATCTTTAAACCATCATTACACATCAGAAATCTCAAATGAATACAGAATAAAGATAAACCCAATGCCTTTGTGAATTCTTATGTGAAAATACATCTAATTGTCATGTATTATCATCAGCCAGGATAAGCCAGGATCACAGAAAATATGTAAATATTTAAACTGCATTTTAAATGGAATTACATGCCAATATTAACAGCCTATGTTGGTTTTGTGTGTGTGTCTGTGTGTGTCTATGTGTGTGTGTGTGTGTGTGTATGTGTGTGTGTTTTTGGCAGCCCCTCATTATCATATTGAGAAATTTCTGAGCTGCACTGCAGACAAAGGAGGGGGAGAGGTGAGGAGGAAAGGGAAGGGGGTGGAGGAAGAAGAGAGCATGCTTGTGTAAAAATAACAAATTGCCTCTCATTTGATTACTTGCCCATCCTACCTTTCTCTCTCTCTCTCCAAAATTGCATAACGACAGAATGTGAAGCAGCCATTCATATCCAGTGAAGAAGGACACCTGCTGTTTCTGTGGCCATTTCATCTCTTTGTATGATTTTTTTTCTTTCTTTTCTTCTCTTTCTTTTTGTCCCTCCTCCGCAGTTTGTTTTTTTCTATGTCAAATCTCTTCTATTTCAATTTCTCTCTGCCTCTTTCTACCTTCTTCACCTTTTTCTCTTTCCATCCCATTCAGTCTTACACTTTCCCTCATTTCCTTCTTTTGCATCCTATGACATCTTTCTCTTTTTCTCCCATTTTTGATGTTCTCTTTTCTTTCTTTCTTTCTTAGGATCTGTTATCCTAAATCTCCCTTGCTTTCATTTTCTTCTCCTCTCTTACATTCTTACACTGCGTCATGGAGCAGAATACAGATTAGATGAACAGCCACTGCAAATGTTTTCATGCATACAGACATAATGAGGGTAAAGGAATTGCCCAACATGATTTGTGCACAGTCATTTTTCAGTTTTATTTGCTTTTTAACAGCCATGAGTATCAGGGTTCAGGATGCTAAAAGTAACAATGATGATGATAATCTCACTGAGTATGTGGTAGCCAAACTTTAGAAAGACAGACCCAGTATCAGTGGATTGCTGTTTTGTATTTTACATTGTATTTAATTCAAGTTTGCATTCAAATCAAATTCAAAGAAGACACAATATGGATTAGAGGCTCGGGCAAGAAGAAATACATTATCACTATGACGATTATATTATCAGTAGATTGCACCTCAGCTGACCGAAGTCCCACAAATTGTATTTTGGTGTGCCTTTGTGACAAGAGGCTGAGCACACAGAAACACGTGTGCAATTACATACCACAGCAGGTGCCTATATTGCACTGCTCAGCCTGATCTGTATTTGGTTTTGCTGGAGCCAGGAAATAACCATAAAAAATTAAGAATTACAAATACTGTGTGAATGTTACCATCACCTTTGTGTGAGGACAAAATTAGGTGCCTTGTTCTGATTGTATTGCACTGTCGGGTTCATGTGACTGAACCAAATAAACTGAGTGATAAATGCACAGAAGGTTTGATCAGGACATGTGGGTGTAGGGATTTAACTTGGGTGCCCTCTGCTCTTACTGTGGTTTCTTTAGAAATTCAGTCACTTTTTCATATTGGGCAAAGGAAGAGGCACTTCAAGCTGCATCACCAACTGCACACCCCTAATACGATTGGTACTTCCTTTTATCTGGATTTGGGGATGACATAATCCCTACGGAGGCTGTATCACTACAGTACCCTCCACACTCATCATCCCTAAGCCTGAGCTCACTGACCTTGACACAGGGGTGACGTAGTTTCCTGGGAAGACACCGGAGGCAGCAGTTCTCAGTGAGGTGCCTTTGAACCATCCATCTTGACACTTTTCTGTCACCCGATACATCTCCCCTTTCCTAAGTTCAAGCTCGTCAGTCTTCTGGGGCTTGTAGGCATACAGAGCCAGATATCTGCGGAGTAAGAGCATGTAGTGAGTCACATGGTAAAAACATTAAATAGGAACCGTTCACGAAATTATTTGTTTATCAGTTATCTGCCATTGGGCTTCTTCATCTGACATCATGCATGTGGATTACTCCTGATGAGCTGCTCTGTATGTTATGATGAGCAAAATCAAAGCTATCACTGATGCATTATGAAATGAGTGAACATTACTAAATGAATCCTTTCATATATCTAGAAGAAATTTCTGTCAATGTGTAAAAAGGAAGAAAAGGATTTCATTTTCATGGTATCTAGAAAATGACTCAAGAATTTCATGACACTTTCCTTTTATAGATCTCAGCAACAAGTTGGAATGATCTCACCAGATCTAAATGTTACCCCACCATCTAACCAAAAACTAATAAAAAGCTCTGAGCAATAAGCTTATTTTATTATTATTTTTTTTACACATTTTCATTTATTGTTGTTTAACTGTACAGTGCAGGGGATCAAAGAATAGTGACCGGCACACTGCTGATTGTTGATTCTCCACCACCTCATTCAGTAGAACACAAGACAACATATTGATCTACAAGAGCATCTTTGTCAGGTTAAAGTGTGAACAATATGGTTGGTCCCCCCATCATTTACCATCCATTTTCCCAGGGTGTTTTATGTCTGTTTTACACCAGTTCCTCTTCAAAAAACAGGATGGGTTGGGGCTGGGGGGTAGTAAATATAAGGGCTAGTCAGTTGTCTCCTGTAGCATCTACAATCCACCACCACTTTTTAAACAGAAACAACAAAATGTAATTTTGAAAGGATTTTTCATTAAGTTAGACAACTAGTTATAATGAGCTTATTTGCAAAAATCAGGATAACTTTTGGAAACAATAAACCAAAATTAGCCACATAACTTTGTGCACATAAACAGTGAGTTATACTGTTTATAGCAGCAGTAGCAATTCACAGAAAATGTTTAGATATAGTTTAAGTTTCTCTTGGGCAAAGACAAAAAGCACATCAAAACTTTTTGCTTTTTTTTGCTATTCTACCAGGCCCGCTTTCTAGGAATACACTGTCTTTTACAGTAATGAGCTGTTATCTATGAACTAGCCTTGGGGTATATAATTAGGTATTGGTCTTCTTTAATAAGTTCCTTCTAGTGAGCATCTCTACAACTAATTTTCAAAAAAAGTTGTTTATGGGATATATAGTATCCAGTAGCAAAAATTAAAAAAAGGATAACCAAATTTAAAAAAAGCATTGTAAAGCTGTGGAAAAATAATCGGAATCAGAAAAAAGGCTGACTCACACCATACCCAAATAGAATTAGTGCTTTAATGTTGCAGTGTGGTTTGGGATTACCATTTTTTAAAATTAAATGACATTTATTTCTCTCTGAGGTAATAATATGACCTACAGAGGCCAACTGAACGATTTCTCCTCCCGAACGATATGGGAAGCAGTAGATGGGTGCCTAATCATTATGTCCTTTTTAACATCCTTCCTACCAGGTACATTGATAAATGTAGTATTTAACATTTTTCCATATGACTATATTTATGCATTGAGTACTGTGTGTTACATCAACATTAACATATAAACGAGTTTGTGGTCCTGTTGCTCGGAGACACTTGTATGTAGTGGTATGTATGTATGTAGTATGTAGTACCAGGCTCCGACAACAGATGATAAGACCAAAGAATAAACAAGCCCAATATGCGCTGCCTCCCTGTTACCATAGTAACAGATGTGGGGACTGTCTTCTGTCTTCCCATGGCAACGGGGATGGTTGCCAGGTCAAGATGGAAACGTCCGACCTCATCAGTAGAACAAACCTGCTCTGGACGGACATCTGTGTGTGTGTTAATCGTATGTGTCTGTGTGTGTATGCAAATCTGTGTGTTTGTACCTATGTTTTGCAGTATTATAGTTTAGAGATCATAGTAAACGGCATATACACAGACATTTGTACATCCATACTGGTGAGGACACTCATTGGAATCAAACATTCCCTGGCCCCTTAACTAATCCCTAAACCTAGCTCTAACCATGGAAGAAAGAAGCACTGAGGAAATGCCCTCACTTTCCACAAATTCCCAAAAATATCCTCACTCTCAAGGTTTAAAGAGAAATTGGTCGGCACAAAGATAAAAGTGCAAGTTATTAAGAGGTATATTATAGAGCAGTCCTGCCCAGCACTGGCACCTCACCAGCTATCTGGATATGACTAGTGAGGTTACGTTTTGACAATAATTAAATAAGCTTGTGAGTCCGTGTCAGTTAGGTTTGGGGTCTTAATCCATTTAAAAAATTATCAGCTTGTGTGAAGTTGTTGAAATCAATAGCAAAGGCTCCAAGCGCAGCCTGTGCAACATTACTTTATTTGTTCTGTGTAAGCACACCAAGTCAAATTCCCCCTGTAATATCTGTGCTTGGTGACTGAATTAAATTTTTTTAGCGGATACATTTTAAAAAATAGCTTGCTTCCCGAGTTTTTAGTGGCCCTAGGTATTAAGATGCTGAACATGCAATTAGAACATCGGTAGTTTCGTTTTTTTCCCACTCTCTCCCTTTCTCAATCAAATGTCTACAAAAACTGAAAAAAAAGATTATCTGATCAATTGAAGTGAAAGTAGTACAGTTCCGTAGATTGCGCTTTCATTATGTCCAAATTAAGTTAGATGTGATCAAGTCGTTTCTAGGGACTACTGCCACGCAGTGTGTAGTAATGCATAGATGGTGTTTTACCCAGCTTTCAGGGTCATTTGTATTCTACTTACCTTTGTACCAAAAATTAATGTCCATACAGGATTCCTTTAATCAAATCTCCTTAAAAAAAACTGAAACATAAAAGTACAGTTTTCTGCACTGATTCTAAGATTAATTTATATCCAGTATTGCATTTGTTAGAAAAGACTAGTCATCTCATGGTCCGTTGTTCATTTTTTAAGAAAGCACTAGGCTAACAACAGTAGGAGATGAACCATGTTTCCAAGTGCTCATCTCTATGTAAGCACATAACATGCTGTAGTGAAATGCATCATATACACCATGGCTGTTCTGTTTAAAAACCTTGTTATGAAACACTGATGTAAGCATCACACAACAGTGAGTGCTTGTATTTTTCCTTTCTGAGGTGGATTTCATCCTTGACCAGTGGAGGAGTAAATGTGGTTGCAGAGGTGGTGGTACGTGGCCAATATCTCTGGACACAAAAGAGGAAACATTTTTAACACAGCCATGAGGCGGGTTCTGAAACCATGTTTTTATCTCAGTTGCATATATACTGTGTTAAGAAAACACAGCTGATGGGTGTGAGGAGCGACTAAAAACCCAGGTCGCAGGTGGGTTGAGCTGTCAGCACCCTGAGGTGTACTCACATGTTGAGTGGCAGCTGCACCTTAGCATGGGCCAACAGCTCAGAGGTTATGGATGCCACTTTGGGGGGCACCAGTACCCCTGCCGAGGAGGGACAGGGACCAGGGGGAGATGCATCCTAACGACAAATAGAAAGATCCACAAATAAAAAATGAGCAGTTTACATTTAAAATAAATATGTGTCTGGAACCTTTCCAGCTTTTCAGTATGCATCCTTGGTGTTATCCATAGTAAGCAAAAACACACTGAACCCAGGTGTGGATGCAACCAAAGGCAATTCATGTAATAGCAATGTGTCTCCAGTTGAAAGCTATCGAAAAGAGGGATGACTTTATTCACATGGAACTTTCAGCATAGGTGCTTGGGGAATGGCTTACTAATATCTATGGGAAAAGAGTGACCAAAGAAAATCTGGCTTGCAAATATAAGTGCTCGTTTACTGTTTGCGCTTAGAGCCCGACTAAGAAATCGGCTACATAAAAGGATTGCAAAGTTAGAACATTTGCTCCTGTGCTATGATTAAATACAGGTTTGAGATACAGTTAAAAGGAGCTCAGTCTCTACCATCTAATCTTAAAATACTATTTAGCAACAATAATCAAATAAAAATGATTAAAAAGTACCCACCTTTATGAGAAGTTCTTTAATACTTCTACACTTATGTTAAATTTTAAATGCAGAACCTTTTCTTAAGAAGTATTTCTACATGGAGGTATCTCCACTTGTACTCAAGTGAAGTCCCTGAATTAAACCACTGCTACATATTATAATTACAGTGCAATTGTGTGTGTGTGTGTATGTGTTTGTGTGTGTGTGTGTGTGTGGTGTGTGTGTGTGTGTGTGTGTGTGTGTGTGTGTGTGTGTGTGTGTGTGTGTGTGTGTGTGTGTGCGCACCTGGATGCGTGCAGCGGCTCTAGGGTCGGAGGAACTTATGAGGACTGGATGGGAAATCTCCATGCTATGTCTGTTGTTGAGTTGGGCAGCCCTCTGGCTGACGGACAGCGCCGTGAACGAATGTCGCTTCTTGGCGTTTTTCTTTCCTTCGCCTCTCCGATGGCCAGCACCGTTCCCATTTGATGGGGAGTCACTGGGGGAGGGGCCAGGAGAGCAGGGGCCCAATGGAGCTGGCTCAGAGCTCGGACCTGGAACATTAGTTGGCGCAGGTTTGTCGATCTCCATTAACTGCTTGGCTGTTTCATTTAACTGAGAGGAGAGATGAGGAGGTGAGAGGAAATGAGAGGAGAGGAGAGGAAAAGAAGAGGAGGAGAGAAGTAGTTCAGGTTTTAGATTTCAGGCCTCATACAAGATCAAAACAAGTGTGTTTGTGTGGCCCTTCCTCACTTGTTCTTGTTGGCAGCTTCTCAAACTAGGAGTATAACAACACAATCAACATAGCTGGTCTGTTGAGACTCCCTCTGTGTAACACATACTCTTAATGTCTCTCTTTGTCAAACACACTGATACTTGAATAACACACCAAGAGGTGAGCATCCCTTTCACTTGCCAGCATTATCCTCTCCCTCCTTGCTTTGTTTTCATTTTAGTTTTGTCTTGGCTAAAATCTGAAACCTTCCAAGTTATAATTCCCGAGCAATTTCTCATTTTTCAGGACAGAAAAGCGTTCAACGGAATTCCACTTTGGTTTACCTGTAAGGCCTAAACGATATAAGTAATATTCACACTTAATTCCTCCAACTTAATTTAATAGTAAATTTAATCATCAGAGGGCTAATTTACCCTGTTTTAACAATTAGATAAATTCTAAATATCCTTCACTATCGATGAAAAATAACACACATATCCTCGAGCTGTCGTTTTTCTGGTGCTTATAAATACCATGTTGCTTTCAGGAACAGTACAACAAACTATCTCAACCATGCAAGTGCAACGACAATCCCTCAGTGCTAGGTCTTTGATGCACAGTCCTGTGTGGGCACCTCCAAGCACACCTGCTATTTTGGTTCACGTAGGTGCAGCGGCGCAAAGTGCAAAAGAGATGGCTGAGGTGGAATAAAAATTGGTGGGTGTGGTGATTAATAATTCACCAGTCACATTACTGTTCTCATTGCTCTGAAAATAGCTGTGCCAATCACAGTGTCGCATGATGACAAAAGCTCAACAAATGGAAAGAGGCTTCTTCACGAGATTATATTGTTGTCTGGATGATGCAGAGCGGCACGATCTGAACATAAAGCTCCTCACAGCACTTCCTTTAAATGACCACATCAATTCAATGCTATTTAAGTTTTATGTCGACTGTATCTCACGTCATATCGTAAAATGCGACACACTAGCATCAGCACCGCATTGCATTTCAAGAGTAGCTACTTTTGCTAAAATAAAAGTTGGAAAGGAGGCAATGACACACAGGATTTATGAGTGGCTATAATTCGACATTCCCCACTTAAACAGAATACAGAGTCGGAACGGACCAGTCTGATGTGTGAAGTATTGTATGGGGTTAATTTGTAGCAGTCTGGTGTCATTTGCATGTGATTTAATAAAGATGGACAGCTATGTCTAATGGCACAGCACTCTAGTGCCCTTGTCAAATCAGTTGGTGCAGATTTATCCACGTGTCAGATGGCTAAAGGGATATCATGAACTTTTCATATATATTATGAAGCGACTGAGGAGGACAGATAATTTAAGATTCATTCATATCCATTTATAGATAAATGCAGATGGATACAAACTGACATTCCTGCTTTAAACACAATGAATGTTAATTTTTTTCTATAGCGATTTAAATATCTCTACTGGCTTTGGAGTGATTAAACAAAGCAGTAAATTTACACTTCACAGCATTATTCAATGCTGCATGTATGGTCTAAGTATTTAGTTTGCTCTTGTTGATAAAAGTCACCCAAGTCACAGTAGATTAAAATCACTTCAGAAAGAGACATTGTTCTGAGACATCTATTTTCGGTTCAAAGTCTAAGACACATTTTCCACTAAAATACCAGAAACTTGCGCTACCGTCCTGATTTGAATTAACCTCCCACTTCTTTGCATCTCTCTTCCCATCTGTGCAATGTAAACTCTGTGCTCGGCATCAGAATACTTCACACAAAGAAGATTTTCAAGGTCAGGAAATTACCTAGCTGTCGGTGTGCTGCTTGTGCTGGTTGCTATGCTGCCATGAAGATAGAGCCCTAAATGTTTAATCTTTGCACTTTCATTTTGTTGATTATACTGTTTCAGATTTAAGTTACTCTAAGCTCGGTAAATAGGTGGATTTCTGAAGCACTGCATCTTGAGATATACGACATTGACACAGATGATACAATGTTATGCAGGCAATGACACATAGAGCAGAATGATGAGAAATTGTGCAATAAACTGCTCAATCCATGAAAATAATGGGTGGGTGACTTTGGAGATCTACCATTTCACCCATTCTACCCTTCCAGCACAGAGCACATAATTTGCTGTGTGTGTCTAATGGCTGGTCACAGCTTTGGTTCTAAAATATGGTGAAATTTTTTCCCAGAAACTGCTGAGAAAGAAACACCTGATTTCTGATTAAAGATCCTGCTGCTCACATTGTTATTTCATGTTCAGACTGGTTTTGATGAGAAGTGTAACTGACTGACAGCTGCTAACTAAGGTTTGACACAAGACGCAGAAAATACATTATTTTGCTGTGACAAAAACAAAGTGGCTTGAACCAAGCCGTACAACACTGTTTCAGCCGGTCAACACCGGGGGGTTTTGTTCACATCCACTGGACACAGGAAAGAAGAGGAGAAGAGGGGATATGGGGTAAAATGGGGGTGGGGGATGGGGTGGGAGGGAGAGACAGTAAATCTGGCGCTTGCTAATGGATAGTGCCAATTTAAGGATCACCAGCGGAATAACATCGCCACCAGACTGTTTGGAGCTTTTAATGGGATTGACCGGGACAGCAGCTGAGGGACTGGCGGTGGAGTTAAGGCGAGCACACTGGCGAGCACACAGAAGTAACGTCTACTGTCCGTGGCGTGACGGCGGCATATACTCCACAACATTATTGTATTCTCAAGAAGGAGAGATGGCCGAGAAACGGCCAAAGAGGAGAAGGTTGAAAGGACAGCAACTGAAAAAGAAATGCTATGATCAGGTGAAGGCGAAGAGCTGCATATATATCAGTGAGGGAACGTTAGAGAGACCTCTGAGAGATGAAAGGCATGAAGGCCGAAGCAAAAATTGCTGTGTTTCTGCTTGAAGAAGTAGGAAACATTTGTTTTGCTGTTTCAAAGAGTCAATAGATCAGTATCGTTTTGTCTGTTTGCTAATGTTTGGTTTGAGTTCTGGGACAGTTTGTGTCAAGTTGTTCAAGTTGCTTGGTCGCACAGCTAAATTCAACTTGAAATTCAAAACAATCATGTTAAAATACATTTTCAAAAACTACACGATTGTTTTGACTTAAATATAAACATAAATACATAAATATTACACATACAATTAATTGTTTTTAATTTCTGTATATTTACATTACATTACATTACCCTTACTGAAATTCTTCAATTAATCTTTGCAGGTCAAATACACACACACACACACACACACACACACACACACACACACACAAAAACAGAGATTAAACTGAAACAGGGACAGAAGGACTAATATGCTGCTGACTGTCGACAACAGCTTTAACCGACCAGCAAAGGTACATCACTTATGTCTACTTAACGTAACCTTAAATTCCTGAACAATCCCTGAAGAGAAAGTCAAGCATTTCTTCCTATTTCCTTGTGTGTGTGTGTGTGTGTGTGCATGTGTTTGTGTGTGTGTGTTTATGTGTACAGGACTTACCCATCTCGGCTTAGGGTTGAAGATGTTGCATCTCCACATCAATAGCTATGCTAATCAAAGACAGATCGTATGCTAATGAGCTTGATGGATTGATGCTGCAGATATAACTCAGTTTGCTCTCATGACACAGACTAGAGGACACAAACACAAATGCACGCTGACACACACACACACACACAGACACACAGGGTCAGTGAGGCAACAACGTCTTGCACTCACTTGCTAGCGATCAAGTAACTCTGACCCACGCATTGAAGTTTGTTCCTCTGTATCCCCACATACATAAAGTATTTGCCATTTACACACGCTCATACCAATGACTGCTGTGTCAGTTTCTCTGTAACTGCCATTGTTATACTGCCCTGTTATGCTGCAGTAAAGTAGATAAGGGACAGAGAGAGAGAGAGAGATAGAGAAAGGTTGTTAATAGAGACAATTCTTCATTTGGGGCTTTTGGCTGGATGAAATCTCTGAGGTCATCGATTGCAGATTGAGCGAACTGTACTCTGTATACTCTGCGTCTTTCGGAGGGTAATACTGCGGCTTGAGCTGATGAGCTGATATCTGCACTGCGAAAAGGGCAAGCCAGCAAGATACATGCCTGTCCACGCACCACACATACACACACATGACCAGTGGCAGGTGTGCGCTTGCTCCCTTCCTCTGCACCGACAGTGGGGATGCAATGAGTGAACGAAAGAGAAAGGAAGAAGGGGGAAGAAAGAAAGACGGCTGCGAACTTGACAGAGGTTATCATGCCTGACCCAAACTCATCCTAAACCTGTCCACAGCGAAACAGACCGAAACAAACCCGTCCCACAATCATCCCCTATTTACATGAATCAACCTCATTTCTGCCCAAAACATTCACATTCAGCTCAAACTGACCTACACCGACCTCACATCCACCTGAGCCCACACCAGATCTTCCAGCAGCGACCCTAAACTCATACAACACAATCCAACCCACTCAGCACACCCACCCAACTTCAAGTCTGATACAGTATATTCAAAAATAACCTAAGTCCATTCCAGGTGATGTGAACTCAAAAAAACCTGATCCGTATCTTCTGTCAACCCCAGATACACCCACCTGAACCAAAATAAGTTACATTCAGCTACACCCATCAAAATTTAACCCAATTGAAATCTAATGGTAATTTGTCTACAAAAGTATTACTTTGCTACTGGTTTCAGAACGCCAGCACGGTACAGGAATCTGTAAGAGAAAGTTAGATCAGTACCCAGTGGTGTAGCACAAAAATCTGGGCCTTATACATATCGTATGCAGTCTCATTGGGACCTTACCTTTTTAATACATTCATTGCCATGTCTGTATGAGTAACTTAATCAGCAAATGTTGCATATCTTGGCATATAAAATCTCCTTTTTCTCAACATGCTGTTACTACCGTGTGAGGCTTTCACATTGAGGTTTTGCTACATTATTTCAGTAACAGTTCTTCAGGTCTTCTTTATTTCCTGAGCACAAGACACATGTAGAGAGCCATATTACTCTGGCCCCTACACCGAGAAAGAATTATGCTACTATATTACTGTAAAAATAAATAAAATATCTCAGTGGAATCATGTTTTATTTGCAGAGTGTCACTTTTTCCTAATCAAGTTCAAACAAATTCGAAATGACACGCAATTTAATATCGTCCTCCGTTTTCTTAGCCAACAGCATAAGGTCTATGGGTCATGCCATATATTAAGCTGAGAGCGAAGTTTTAGAGCGCCCTCTTCTGCATCACAAGGCAAACTACTTCTGATGTAAATTCATTTCAAACTGCATTAGTAATATTAAACTATAAAACCTTAAGGCACAATCTGGAGATATATAAAGCTAATACCCAGAGTGTCAAAGTAAGGGTTGGAGTCCTCTCATACGTATTGGCTGATATACTCACATACTGATTGACATACTGAATTCATGTAATCATATTTAACAATAACTAAGTCTAAGTTATTACACTTTTCTGATGCTGCTAAAGGTTTATTTCAATCAGTAAGACTGGTCCAAACGCTGAAGTCAACTAATCATGTTGGAAAGTTTAATACTTGAGAAACAGCGTTTAAAGCGTCCTAGACTTTATAATAGTATATAAGTTTATAATGTACAAAAGCCTGGTATTATTGTTACACATCTCCTTTCAGTGTAAGCTGTTGGAAATGACTTTTAGAAGGATGATGTCAGCTTATCTGACATCCCTGATAACAGAGGAGGGTATCGATGATGGACATGCGGCTGATTCACTCTCCGTGGTTGTTTGTGAAGCTGAATACAATGGTACTTCATTCAGCAGCAATCTATGATAATATTAGCTAGCTAGCCAAATCACATACCATTATTAAATCATTCTGATCACTGCTAGCAAGCTGTGTTCAGAAGAACTTTTGTCGATGTTTTTGGTCTGACGGTCTGCTACAGTGACGGCAGCACTCTTGTCTTATGCAGTCACTTCCAATCACTTCACACACGTTCCATACAATTTTTTGGTGGCATCCCTACCATCTACAAACCCCTCATCTCCAATCTGTTTTTTCAGACTGCCAAGTATTAACACAAGCTGTCTGCATTCACATCCGAGTTGTTAGACAACAGCTTTAGGAGGTACTTCATATCCAGTGAACCACATACACACCACAGATCAGCAAAGGACCAGCTGGGCCCCCCTAATTAGCTTCTTGCTGCAGACGCACACACACACACACACACACACACACACACACACACACACACATCCGTACCCCCGCTGTGTCAGGGTGATTGAGAGGTCTAAATTATTGATGCATCTCTATTTAATACGAACTCCTGTGTGTCTGTGTGCGTATGTGCTGACTTCTCTTGGCTTATGGCTTTACCGCCATCTCCTAAGAGAGTCGACCAGCTAATTTCAGGGACATGAGTGGATAACCAAGACTCCAGCCCTATACAGGCTGCAGAGAGTGTGTAGAAAGGGCAACATGATTGGACAATAAAAAGACGGGAAAAAAACATGAAGAGAACAGTGGTTTTATATGTACATCTGTGAGGATATGGATATTAACACATGCATTTTATTGTATAACTGAGTATTATTGAATGCATGTTCACTTAATAGCAGATGAAAACCAATATTATGTTTAAAACCAGCATGGAGGAAGAGTCATCCCATTAGTCTCTCCGTCTCCAGTCTCCACATTCACGAGTTGCTCTGAATATAGTGTGCCTAGTGCACAGGATATGGCCATATGACAGTATTATTCTCTTGGAAAACACACATACACACAAATACACAGTGGTAATTCCCAGTTTGAGTGAACCTCCTGTCACTATGGAAGGTTTCAACAGTTGTTCTTTGACAAGTCCATGCAAGAATCAATGTGTTCACAAATTTGCGGTGGCGGAGAGAGAAGAGAAGCCTTAACAACAACAGAGAAAGATTTCCAGCCCATCCTTCCAGTTTCCACCACTGACTCTTTACCACAGCCTAAAAGCCTTAAACGTTAGCCAGGGTAAATGCGTGATTTTTTTTCAGCTGTATAAGGATTAAAGTAAACTATATTCCAGTCTTGACAGGCATGACACTGTGAAAGGAGGTAAAATGTTTGGGGAGATGGGCTTTTTTTGTTCATTTACTGTGAGGCAATCCCTTAAAGATATCCCAGAGTTACAAATAGCAATGCTGATGCAGTTTGCATTTCTAGGGTACTCCAACAGATAAGTGGTCAAATGTACAGAAGGCACCATACGGAAACATAACGTGGAGCCCAGTCTAACACAGAAACCTCATGTCTTACACAGAATGGTCGACACATTACAAACCCGTTGTTTGAGTGACATTCCAGTATCTAACAATAAATACATGTACCCTCCATTCATTCCATAATTGGACAGTGTTCAAAGTCTACTTAACCCAGGTCAGTAGGAGGCTTTTAAAAACAGGTCAGACAGTGCAGAGAAACCAATTTGGATATACTTCAGACAGTTACTGTGTGATCTGAAAAGACTTGTGAGTAAGAGCAGTAGAAAGCAGATGTTGAAGGCTGAAGTTAGAAAGAAAGGATTAGTGATGACAACAGTTAATCAAAATTGCAACAAGTGAATCTGAGGTTGTTTTTTTTTTTTTACTTAAATATTGGATGAATTTAATGCAGCACTACAACAACATGTCTTGAGTACCGCTGATGGTAGCGTCCAGCAAAAATGCCCCTGTAACCATGTCCTCTCCTACCTTTTGACTTGAGTGAGGCTCAGTGTGTCCGTCTTCTCAGCTCAGGTGGTCTAGTACCAGCAAATAATAAATAATGCAACAATGAAGCTATGTTTTCACCATGTATCAAAAACATTTCAGGTTACTGCAGGTGTAGTACAACTGATGACAAAACAACATGTAAAGATGACTCTGTGTGCCATTTAGTTCAAATATATTTGAAACTCGGTGAATTAATGAATTACTTTATCACAGTCAACTCATGAGAATGACATGGAAACCAAAAGGCACTGACATCCCAAGTTTTATAACATTTTCAGGGGATATCATCAAAGCTGTGGTAAAGTTTTTACCCAAACAAAATAGACATTTACCTAATTTCTCATCATTTCTCATTTCGTTTCTCTCTTGGAGCCCCCTCTCTCCATAGTAGCAGTATGATAAATGAAAACAGTATAACACAGGAGTTGTGCTGCAACATCATTGTTGCTTTCATAGCTCTTTTTGTAATAAAAAAAGAGTGTTTTGTGTGTGCCTATATGTGTGTGTATTTGTGTGTGTATGTGTGTGTGTAATGTGTGTAGGTTTACCTCCACGTAAAGAATAGGGAAGATGCCAATCTTGTCTCCTAGCATGCCCTCTGCCCAGTTCTCGTCCACTCGCCTGATTACAGTAAGTACCTCATCCTGGAGAGAGGAAATAAGTGAGACTACACACTTTGACACAAAGATACAGTAGAAACGTGCCACAAATACCACCTATTTAGTCATTTCTGAATAGCTTAAGGTAAATGTCTTGTTTGGTCTGCCTTTAAAGACAAAGCAATAAATTGTACATGTACGTCTTGTGTTTTAACCAGTTTCATCGAAACCTGTTCAAAACAAAGAATCTAAAATGCAATGAATGTGCATTTTTGGTGGCAAAGAGACCTCTGGATCTATAGATCTCTTAAAACCTTCCTCATTTCTATTTTTATGTACTTCTGTTGGGCTGCAAAACAAAAAAACAAACAAAAAAAAACAAAAAAAAAAAAACAAAAACTAAAAAACCCCAAACACTGTCTTGCATGGTGTAGCCCCTTACCTACAAATCATGCCCTCTGCAAGCACATTTCAAGGCATACATATGTCCCTAGATTGATAGGAAGCTTCTGGTTTGTCTTAAATGTTAATGAATTACTAGTTTTTAATTTTTACTTCATGACAGATGTCATTGCTCATCCCTTCTGTACACAGACCCATTCAGAACTGGATAGTGTACTGTTTCAGACAATTGCAATCTTTAAAAATGTGAGCTTAAATTGTTCGTGAATATGAAACTGGAAAAATGAAATGACTCTCCATGCAAAATGTTATAAACTAAGGTGAATACAGATGCATTTTTTGCAGTTTTGGCTCTATTGTGACCTTGGCACTATGTGGGCTATTTTAGCAAAGTGCCACTCAATTACACTCCATATGGACTTTGTTACAGCAATGGAATCTATCTGCTAACCTATTGGCAATAAAAAGCCATGCTTTGGAATATTAGAAACACACACTGGGTACTTTTCAAAATTAATTCACTCCAAATGCCAGTCATGTGTACTGGATACAATCAGTACTTTGTATGGAGTACTGATTGTATCCAGATTGTATCCAGTGAACTTACAGTTGGAAAGTAGGCATAGGTTATGCATGATGTATGCTATCCTGTGCTTATATACACACTGTACATATGATATAATATTCTAAGCAATATTATATCCATCATAGACAGCAAAATATTATGTTCCTTGTTCCCCCACACACACACACACACACACACACCCACATACTTCATCATGAAAGTATTTTTCCCTCTGCTGATCCTGTCCTCACATGGATATGAGGATATTGTTTAGGCCATTAGGGATGGCAGTGATAATGCTGGTAAATGACTGTGTATTAGTCATACTGAGTAATTACCTCTCACACTGAGAAAACAACATCACACTCACTGGTTCTGCATGACAACACGCATACAACATACCACAGGGTTCATGCATGTCTGTGTGAGAGTATGGCTTTGTGTAATCTTCAACCATTAACCTGCTGATTAGCTTAGCCCTAAATCACAAAATAATGTCAACTATGGAAGCGTCATTGTTATCTGTTGATCCGGATGTGGAGGGCAGTGTGTTTGTGACAAGGAGACCATGAGTTTGCTTCGTATTGCAGTGATCAGACTGAAAACATCTACAATGAAGTGCAATTTTTCCACTGACACACTCAGTGCAGAGGCAGAGTGGATGTGTCAAGCATTCCGTTCCAGCACAAATGAGCCTCTGTAACAACAGGAAAATAATGATCAACAACGAACAAACAAATGTTCCTCAAAGGTTTAAGGAGCAACAGCACAGGGAATACAAATTGCTGTTTACATCAGACTGAACCTGAATACAGACTTAAGAAGGACTGAATGTCTTCTCTCATATTGCCTTTGTCTCTTAAACTCCACCCACTTTTAAGTATAATTTTAGTGAAACCAGTGAAAAATGACATGACATCATCTATATTTACTATAACAGAGTGAGAGGTCTGAAAGAGGCCAAACCTTTTGGCCCCAGTCTGAAATGAACCATAGATTACCCTCTGATTTGTATAAATTAATTTTCATAAACAAAAAGAGACCAAATCTGGGAAGATTATTAGTTTTAATCCTTAAGGCTTTCAATCTTAACAGATTCAAACAGAGAGAGGAATCAATACTGGCAGCAGTATGACGCTGTAATTAACAAGCAGCCTTGCTAAGTCAGAAAGAGCATATATACATGTCCTTTCTTCCTGCACTTTCCAGCTCACACTTCCCATCTCCTGTCAAAAAGCACATTTTTTCTCCTGACATGACTACATGATCAGATCTTAGAGGGGAGTTGCTCAGTTTTCTTACATCAGTCATGTTGATGCAAAGACCTGAGTTCTCTGCTTATACAGCAGGACCCTACCTGGCCTCATTAGACTGAGTATAATTCAGATGTAGACCAAGTTGAGTCCTAGATTACGGTCTTGGCTACTAGGAACCGTGTAGATGCCATGAAAAGACCTCTAGATGGAGGTTAGACCCAGACTACTGCATGCAGAGATGTTTTTGTTTTCCTGATGTTTCACCAAAGATATCCTGCCAATGTGGCGCGGAACATTGGTATTAATATAGAAAAGTAACTTCACTGAGTAGTTTTCAGTGGAGTTTTTGATTCTCATAGTGGTGGTAAATAGAGACTTTTCTATCTTAACAGAAACCAGCTTTGTTATTATTTGAAACTTCTTGGCAAAAAAATGGCTCCAAAACATTGGTTTCAGTTTTAAGAACAACTTCAGCCAACCCCTCATGTAGACCGGTTGCAACTGGGAAACTTTTGCAGGCATCAGCTGCTGCTATATGTTATCACCACCCTTGCATCACCTCACATCAGACCCAGTGACTTACAGGGCTGATGACAAATATCAGCCAGTGAAATCCCTTTAATTTTATCAATACACAAAATGAAAAGAAGTGTAAATTGTTCAAATAGGGTGGAATAAACCAAACAACACACTAGTATAAGAACATGTTCAAGGAAATTCCTTAGCATGTAAACTTACAGTGGAAACAATGGAAACCAGCTAATACTCAGTGTGTACCTCTTCCAAATGCTATAACACTGTTATGATATGCTGATCTGTTTTTCATATTTTCTCTCATTACCTGCTCCTTTCATATCTCTGACTGTACCAACAAAAAGAAAGAGCTGTTCAGGTTTTTGCCACTAAAACCATTTTACCTGACCACAGGACTGTCTGGTTATTAATCAATACCAATACTAGCCAATGACATATATATATTACAACTTTCATTTTGAACTATGTCGGTGAAAAGCAGTAGTATTTTAACAGAAGTATCCTACAGATTTTAGTTGTTCTAGCTGGGATCTCTCACTGTCTTGGATGTGAAAGCCAGTCACATTATTTTCTTCCCAAAGTGGAAAAAATGAAGTAAAAGCAAAATATGGAGTTAAATGTGAAAACTGCAGTTCATTTGGGAAGGCACAGAACTCAATAGTTGCCATGTAGTTTGGCAAAGTACATGCCAGGCCTGTACTTTTTACCCTGTTTGAAATGGCTCTGGTTTATATTCTGAGAACCAATTTGAAGACTCAGTATTAATAAATCATTAGTGTCCCCTAAAGAACAAGCCTGGTTTTAAAATCACAGACAAATGATTGCAGCTACTTCTGTATTTATGCTGTTGGAAATTCTGAGTACATCTGTCCCTCAAATCTCTCCACTGATCTGTCTGTGCGGCCTGTCCATATTTTTACGTTACTATATTTGTTCTGTGTCTAATGTAAAAATATTGTCCTAAGGAGAGTGTATGTGTTACCTTACTGAAGGCCAGACAGTCTTTATCCTGGTCTTTGTCTTTGACTTCAAAGTCGTACAGTGCTTTGCCCTGGGGTGGAGTCTGGCTCAGGGGACGCAACAACTGGATGTAACTAGCGGGCAAAAAACCATGGCAACCGTTGAGCTCGCCATGGTACCAGTTGTCATCCACTTTGCGTCGCAGGATGATGATGTCACCCTTTGAAAATTGGAGATCGCCTGGTTCTTTTCCCTCGTAGGAGTAGAGGGCTTTACCACAAGGCAGTGCTGGAATATTCTGAAAAATATAGACATGTACAAACACTTTGTAAAAAGGAAAGTGGTTTTTAATAAGTGCATCTAAACAGACATCAAACCAAAGCAATAAACATGTCCTTATAGTCTTTGCACTGAAAAGGAACAACATTTTGTTCCTAAGTGCTGAGTCAAACTTTTTCATGTGCTGGTGGCCTGAAGTGACAGTAAGATTTATGTCTGAGGTTTCATCTGGTTGTTATGAAGGCGATGAAGCGGTTCTGGCTGGAGCCCTGGTTAAGAACTAGAGGTTTAGGAGCCCTGAGGAGTCCCAAGTTACTGAAATGATAAAAAAGAAAGAAAAAACTAAACAAAACCCATTGCTGTGGTAGAAAATTGTTTATTTTTCTAATGATTTTTCTTGAATGTAATATAATGCCATTCGTTGCTCGTCTAGCCTCCAATGAAACAATCCGAGAAGGAAAAAAAAATCACTCTCATGTCCAACCTAAACTATAACCGGTGTGATTAGCAGTTACAAGGAAACCCAAAAAAGCTTGAGGTACCACTGAATAGAGCACCCACATGCTGCTGTTCTAAAGCAACTCTCCTTTTGGCAGAACAGATTACCAGCCTGCTATTTTAACTTACACTAGAAAGACAGTCTCAGTGAGAATAGGGTTCTTCTGTACTGCTGACTCACATAGTGACTAACATTAAAGGTTAGGTGACAGGTTTTTGAAACCTCTAAGGAGGATTAACCGCATTGTAGTCAAGCATTAGTACCACTGTGCTGAAATGATGCTAGATCACTACACTCTGCAAACCATGGGGTTGACAATTTCCTGTATTTATTGCGAACAGCTGTTTCATTATAGTCTTGCTATTAAGGAGCTGGAAAGTCTGGCTTTCTGCAATAGCTGGAACAAATTAGTCTAAGGTGTGTTACATGACAGGAAAAAAATAAATTGTATCTGTTGTATTGTTGTGCCTATTTGCATTGTTCTCTACTCTTTTTACATTTGTGGTGCCTCATTTTATGAAGACGGCAAAAATGAGGTAGTTACTCCTGCAGTGATCAGTAAATTAAATCTGGAAAAAAACAGCCCTGGGGGCAAACTGGTTTGTAGTATCTCAAAACTGTGGAAAATCCTGTATGTCGCCTTGGAGGCAAAATTGTAGAGCAAGGATAGTTGGTTATGTGTTCCAAGTTTCATTTCCCCCCCCCCCCCCAACAGCAGGTGAGATATTACTGGTTATTAAAATGTTTGCCAGGTAACTGCTGCTCCCACCTTGGGCTAAACAGAGTAATTTTGAAAATGCCAGAGTAGTGTGATGCATGACTCCTTTGAGTTTCATCCAAATTAGGTATGTGGTGGCATAAATATTACCAGTTATGGAAAAACACATTTACCCTAACCAAACTTTTTTTTTTTTTTTTTACATGATGCTATCTTTTTCCAGAAAATGACCAAATGTTGCATTGAAGTTTGTGCTTCTGTCCAGTCATTGCTCAACAACACTAACTAATTCTGTGGTGTGGTTCTCTGGTAAAGGCCCATAGAAGTCTGCATGAATGTGATGTATAGTTAGCCCATATTCATTTTTCATGGGATACGTCTCAGTTACCTGAAAGGCAATGTGGGATTCCTTGTTTTCTATGTTGCTGGCCTCCAGGATACAGATACAAACAAACACAATGTTCTTTAATAAGCAACCAGCTCTCTAGCTTGCGAGCACTGACAGACCCATTACAATGAGCAAGTAGAGGCAGAGCTGATGGCGCATGATCTGTTCTCTTTCAGGGGGTATTCTCCCTTATATCTCAATGTTAAAGTTTTGTACATGGGGCTGTAGCTATACTTGGCTCAGAGTGTGTCTGCCTGCTGTATGAGCATATCTGGCTACCTAGCTTACTAATGTACCTGCAGAACTAATTGATCAGTACTTAAGAGGTCAAAGAGGATATCATTAATCGACCATCACAGTAGTTATAGGGTTATTTCCATGTCTATTACATGTATGGATGAACCACTATCTGATACTTATATCGGATATCGGCCCAATACTGACTTTAATAGCTAGACTGGGTATAAGTGACAATAGGGCTGATCTATGTATCATTTCAAGTCTATGCTATTCATTGTTTTATTCCTGATAATTTTGTTGCTGAATCTAAAGATTTGCACCTCTATTACAATTCCTCTTAATTATGAAGATTTTCTAACCTAAATTTTCTGGCACATAATTAGCTATTATTTTAATACCAAATAACAATTCATTAAATATATACATGTTCAGTTGTTACATTTTGTTCCACAAAGTTCAGAAAGCAGTTTTTAAGTCAAGCCTAACGTTATCTTGCACATAAAGAAAAAGATACCTATTCTCTTCCACACGATGAGGCATACAGCTTAGTAATTAAACACTGGTATCGAATTGGTACTTGGTACTGGCGGATACCATAAGCCTAGGTACCACTATCTGTATCAGGACTGAAAAAGTCTGATTAGTGTATCACTAACTACATGGTTAATCAATTGATAAAAATGCTAACTTTTTTCCTGGCACATGGGGCTTTAGTTTTAGTCTTTTGGCATTAATTTGCTTATAAGAGATTATCCTTTTAAATTAAGTCTGTTTGAAATAATAAAAGTCAGCCAGAGAGCCCAGTAACTACGGTCAATTAAGATGCAGTTAAACAAACAGGATCAATTACAACATATTAGGCATTATTCAGAGAAATATCTTCATTTCAAATTGCCTTGCTAATATAGTTTTATTTTTTTTAACAGTTTTTTGACACATACATTTCTGTATAACCATTGGGCATAGATTCATCACAGCTTGCCCTTATACAGGTTCTCCAACACACACCCAAACAAACACTGCAGTGCACAGCACACACACTTAAAATACTGAACATGTTCATGAGGGAGACAGGTATTAAAAGGAGGTTTATCTTAAAGATCAAGGTAAACAAACAGCAGCACAGAAGACAAGAGAAAGTGTATGAAATATATTTTTTTTCTTCTCAGAGAGGTTCTTTATAATAACACTAACACATACACACTTATGAAGACACACACACACTCTTTTTATTCTCTCAAATACACACTGATTCTCCCCAGATGCTAAACTGAAGAGAACAGCCCAAGGCTCCACTGTCTGACTGTACTGAGATCAGTGGTGATGCAATAAGAGGAAACACACACATATACACATAGGGACACACAAACAACAACCACAAAAAAATAAAACACAGTCCTAAAGCTGTTTTTACAATTACTATTAGTCCTATAAATTATTTACTACTTGAATCTAATTGCAACTTCTGAGTTCTCTTCCAGCAGTTAGACAGCCTCATTTAAAATGTCACTGATGTGTGTAACCTTTCTAATAACTAAAAATAAAGCCTTGGAAGAGAGACATTCTCAACACTTGTAATTTTTTTCATGGGAGCTGTAGTTTTTTCTGTGCTCACAAAATAATTGTTGTTTAATTTGTTAGAATCATGAAGGTTTCAATTTATTAGTGTAACAGATGTTAGTGGAAAAAAAGGTTAGGCTGGGCATGATGTCATGACCTCAGCTCTCTATAAAACACTGCGAAATTTGTATTATATCAAAGGTCTCTGGCAATTGAGTGGCACAGAGCAAGCAGTACAGAGTCTGCCTTGTATGTCCTTCTATTAAGACATGAACGTGGGCATCCCAGACAGTTAGTGTTTGCATGTACCTGTTTGATATTTGTGAATATTAAACATGAAACAAATTATAACTATCACACTTCTAAGATGAGAGAGGGAGAAAGAGAGGTAGAGAAAAAACTCTGGATGGAGGAGAAAGTGTTCAGAGAGGACGAAAGGAATTAACTCAAAAAGAAAAGAAAGGACGGTCAAAAACCGGAAAAGCAGGAAAATAATAAGAAATATACCTCAAAGGAGAGGAGAAGAGACACACAAGAGAGAGGCTATCTTGAGACTGTGCAGTCTTCGGTTCAATCCCTGGCAACAGTGTCTAATAAAAATGACATTTATATACTACAAATTTGTTTTACCAGTTATTTTGTGATAAGAAATGCAACTGCTGCCCGGATTATGTTCGTAGGCGAGTGAGGAAAGTGCTACATTTCTGTACCACACAGGGACCGATTGGAAGTGATCATTCCGAATCATGACTGTTTCTGAGTCCCACCTGTGGTTTTAGGCAACCAAATCATTTTGGTTAATATTAGGAAAAGAATGTGGTTTCAGTTTATTTTCAGTAAATCAAACCAGGACCATGATCTTTCCCTAACCTTGACAATGTGCTGTAGGCGCTTGAACATAACCATGGAAAGTGTTTCATATACAGTTAGTTTCATAAATAAATGGACAGTTACACAATTTTTGCACTATTGCCTTTTTACAAAAAAACAATAGATTGGAAATGAACAAATCCATATGTGACTGAAGTGTAGACTTTTAGCTTTAAATCAAGAGGTTTGACAAAAATATCGCTTTGACTCTTATGATATTTTAATACATAGTCCCTCATTTTCTGGGGCTCAAAAGTAATTGGACAGTCTATCAGTTTCATGGCCAGGTGTGGGCTGTTCCATCATTATTTCATGACAATTTAAGCAGATAAAAGATCTGGAGCGGAATCCAAGTGTTGACTGTGTAATTGGTAGCTGCATGGGAATTTTTAATATGCCTTCTGAAGAGGTGTTGATGGAAATAAAGGAGGACATCACTGGGTTTGAACAAAAGAAAAACAGATGCCAGAAACTTTAGAGACTCAAATGGTCTGGTGCATTGATAAAAAAGATAGAATGCAATGATGAGCTCAGCAACCAGGAGACCTGTAAGACCACTGACGAAAACTAAAATGGAGAATCAGAAAACTCTTCACAACATCTGGCCAGTCCAAGAACACTCTCCAGGAGGTAGTGTATCATTGTCAACGTCTACAATCAAGAGATGCCTTCATGAATGTAAATACGGTGTAGACCATTAGTAACAATCAAGAACAGAGAGGCCAAATAGACTTTACAAGAAAATATTTTAAAAATCCTGAACAATTCTGGAACAAGATCCTTTGGACAGATGAAAACTAGATGAACTTTTACCCGAATGATGGAAGAGAAGAGTATGGAGAAGGAAAGAAACGGCTCCTGATTCAAAGCCACCTCATCATCTATCAGACATGGTGGAGGCAGTGTTATGACATGGCCATGTACGGCTGCCAATGGAACTGGGTCACTGGTGTGTATTGATGATGTGATCACTGGTAGAAGCAGCAGGATGAATTCTGGAGTGTACAGGGCTCAACTATCTGCTCAGAATAAGCCAAATGCTACAAAACTGATAAGACAGTTCTTCACAGTAGAGATGGACCATGACCTGAAACATACTGTGAAAGCAACTCAAGAGCCTCTCGAGGCAAAGAAATGTAATACTGCTCAATCGCAAAGTAAGTCTCCTGACCTCAACCCAATCGAACATGCCTTTCACTTACTGAAGACAAAACTGAGGGCAGAAAGACCCAAAGACGAGCAGCAACTGAATGTGGCTGCAGTAAAGGCCTGCAAAGGGAGGAAACTAAGCAGTTGGTGATGTCCATATTTTCTAGACTTCAGGCATTCATTCATTGTTCGTTTCAAATCCATTGTGGTTGTGTATGGACGCAACATTCAAAAGTTGTGTCAATGTCCAAATATTTAGGTTCCTAACTTGATGAGCAGCAACCTTAACTCCCTCCGATGCAGTACTGAGGTCCCTTTGAACAAGGGCCATCAGCAGCAGCAGCTCCACTGGAACAGCTGGTGGTGAAAGCCCCGGCAAAAGCTGACCTCCTAAACGCTGCTGGAGGCCGTCGTCAGGGAGCTGCTGCAGTTCACTGCTGTAGTTTACTGCTTGATGCTGGGAGGAGGGAGGTCGGTGCGCTCTCTCCACTGAGGGCATCGACTAAAACCTGGCACAGGCTTCTGTATGAGGTACACACTTAAAAATGGAACGACACCATCTGAATCTAAACGATGCGAATATTCTGTTGTTTCTTGTTGTTATTCCTGTGGATTAATGTGCAATAATACCGGTGTCACTCTCCATCAGACATACTACACACTAGAGTTAATAAGAATCACTAGATGACTTCAGCCTTCAATTTGCAAATGGAAAGATTCTTCGTCTAGGTTAAAATGTGAGTTGCTGCTTCATAAGTCATAGGCAAGAGAGAACATACTGCCACTGCAACTTAAAATTACTATTAACTATAAAGTAACACTGAAAAAAATCTGCTGAAATGATGAATACACAATTTGGTAGTCCCTGCACTTTTTCCTTTTCTTTCACATTATCTTAACTTTTCTTTCACCCTCATTCTTTTATTCTATGCCTCTTTTGTTCTACTTGCTTAACTACCTGAGTGACTGTGGCAGTATTGATGCTTTGTTTAGTATCTTTACAGCACTGTAAACGCCCATTAACACATGCCCTTTACTCCATAAATCATGCTTGAAAAGAAACTTGAGTCACTATAAAATCCATTCTAACATTTTGCAGGACATAGTAACATTTCTGTTACTCTGGCTCAAGCAAGGGCATACACTAAAGCACCATCATTAATAGATACTGCAAACACAAGGTTATAATGATGTAGACAAGTAAATAATTTAATGTTCATTTATACTACACAATAAATGTTATTGTATATATGTGCATGTTGCGGCACCTTCTTAAGACAGATGTGTAATAAATTTAACATCTATTTATCATTTATATGTACAGAGATATAAAATCCACTAGAGAAACCATTTTATAAATGGAACACTGTGAAAAAAAACAATTCTAGCTGAAATTTGGAGAGGAGATATATTTAAAGCTGTCTCATACTTGAATTTTTTTTCCTAGACCAGGGTAAAAAAAACCCTCTTTGAAATCTGCCATAGAAAATTGCATTCTACATACACAACATGCTCAAAGCATTCAGATTTAATTTAACTTTTTACAGCATGACAAACAAGAAAAACTGCTTTACTCGCAGAATCAACAGCAAGCAAGTATATTAAGAATTAAATGAAAGCCGAAACTTATCTGTGATGTCTTGTTAAATATTCACTGTGGTTTCTCAGGTGCTGTCTGTCAGTCGGTGACACATAGGCAACACAATACTGTCATAAACAAATTATACAAGTGAGGAGACAAGTTGGGCGCTGAAGCAGTAATCAGCCGTTTTCCATGAAGTTTTAAAATCCATCACTGAAAAAGCCGGTGAGATACATGAAAACCCTCTCCTTTGTCAGTATCACTACTTTAAAATTCACCAGTGTTTTCCTGTTTTCCAGTGCTGCCACAACAATGAGAAGAGAAACTAATCTCTCCAGTGCAGTCGTTTCATGTGTGAAGAGAGAGGAGCTGTGTGAATGAGAAAAAACCAAGGCAGGACTTTTGCATCGCACAAGTGTGAAAAGGGTTATTTAGTATTGTACCTGTCAGAAGCGCAATATTATCATCAGCTATGACGCGGCACACACACACAAAAAAAAAACACACATAGAGACAAACACGCACACTTATCCAGAATGCTCTCTCACCCCTGTGGTGCAGTAATTAGAGTTTGTGGATTCCCATAATGGACAGAAGGTGCACACAAGAGTGTATGTCCCCTTAGGGACTTACACTCACAAACCGAGAGACCTCAACAGATGGGAGTTTCAGTGATGGTGGATGGAGAGACTTGTGTGTTTGTGTGTCAGCTGCAGCCAAGAGCTACAGGGAGGTGACTTGTCCAACATGGGGCTGACTGCTCCATTCAACAAGACCCCTATGAAACACACACATATGTACACAAGGGTTGACACAGCACAGTTCATGGTTCAGTTAGATGTTCCACATTCCCCTTTTCAAGCAAGATTTTATGCTTGGTATGTAAAAATGTACAACAGCACTGACAATGGGTTTAAACTAGAAACCATACAAGTACTTTGCCTAACTATAAGGCAGCCTAAAAGTGGCAAAATTATGATTTCACTCAAGAACCATCTGATTGAATAAGTAAATTCGATTCAAGCACCTTCTCCTTAAACTACATAAATTCATTCTTGATATATCTTTAATTTCACACCAAACTTGAAAACTGTCACAATACAGCCATCAGTCACCAGGGGATGTTATTATTATATCAGCTTAAAGTAAAAATTAGAAGGAATGACAATATTTTCTCATCTCAAACTTTAATTAATATTGTGGCATCTGTCAAATTGTTCTCTCGGAACACCTCAAATGTCTGCATTTGAAATGGTTTTTACTATACAATACAACACTCTGTGTTCATATTTGTAGATTTCACTCACTCAAAAGAAAAGATTTGCTGCTTTTCTTTTCATGTACCACTGTAAACTGCATATTTGGGGGGTTTGATAGTTTGATTAATGATTAATTGATCATTTGAAACAGATTCATAATTAGATTTATCGATATGAAAATAATTTTTAGTTGCAGTCCTAACCCCAGCAGCATCAAAAGCAAGTATTTGGACTCACAGCGGAAAAGAAATGGAGACAAAAATTATTTGTTTTCTCCTATATGAACACGTACACACAGAGCTTGCAGAAGCCCACGTTGTGATTTTAGACATGTAAGAAGATTACACAATTTTCAGGCATTTGTGCATGCGCACACAAACAGACACATGCACTCACACACCCTTACAACAGGATTAAAGTCTGTATGCGATTCACACTCACACTGAGCTTATTAAATCAACAATTAACAGCTCTGTGTCCCTGAGAGTCAACAAGAAGCAGTTCCACCTGCTGAAACAACACGTTGCAACACCCACCACTCTTACCTCTGTCCATCTACAGTGGCACTTCTTAATATGTATTCGTTGATTATATCAGACTGGCAAAAGATCCAGGAAATGCACGAATATACATGCTATACTGGTCTTGAGTATTCACAGTGATACCATGAGTAATGGTGGACCAGTATATGTTACTGAAGACACTACTTACATTTTGTAGACTAAAAGCTTTTTTCATGTTCGCTTCCCTTTACATTATGTTCCTGGTCTAAAAGCCTCTGACGCATATGTCAGACTGCTCAAAACGGAGGCACTTTTTGACGCAGATCGTATGGCGAACTGAAAGTGTTCAGTGACATAAGTTTTTGGTTGAAGACATGTGAGACTGAAAAGCTTAATCTATTTAAACAACGAAAGAAAAAAAAATAGATTAAAAAAGGGTTTGCTTTGCCGCTGTAGCACCTGACACACAGGCACAAAGACACCCACTCACTTTTTGGTATCGTCACAAAGTCAGAAAAATTACAGTATCAATTTATGATACTGAATAAAGATATTGAACTTGACTGATAATCCAAAATAAGCAAATTATGTCTAATATAAAAAGCCACAGCGCCTGATAAAAGGTAGCAGCTGTCAGGTAGATTCATTTCTTCTGAATGAACCATTTAGAGTCAGCTGACTGTACACTGTGAAACACTCTGTACACTGTGAAAGGTGACTGTACACTGTGAAAAAGGAAAATTACTAAAATAACAAGGCTAGGTACCCTTGTTATTTCAGTAATTTTATTTTTTTATTTAACTGATAATATATCTGGCAAGTCATCTGGTTAATTTCCATATAATCTTAAACTAAGTAAAGCACTTAACTTTATCTACATATTTATAGACACTTGAGGATTCTTTCAAATACTGTGTCTCAGTTTAATACAAAATTATCTTGAACAGATAAGCATAGCACTATAGTTAGTAATACATCATTGGGTCTAATACGGACATAAATTCAACTTGAAAACACCCTCCCTAGCAGAGAGAAATTCTAGTATTGCATTGCACTTGTACAGGAAGCGTTACTAACCTCACCCATGAGAGCTACAATCTTTATGCAGCTACTGTAGCTACTGCATATCCCCTGTGGCCCACATTATAAAGTTAAAAGCTTTGAGGTTTGGATTTTATTTACCACATATTCTGTGATGACAGTAATTGTTGCCCACACGCTGCAATATGTTAATGTGACTCTACCAAGGGAAAGACTCGTTATATTACAACCAGGTTAAAAAATTATAGAAGAAAACTGTGGTCCATTCACTTATTTAATATTTTAAGCCACTAATAGACTGTAGGCTATTGTGCCTAATTATCTGTCAACAGAATAAGCTGATATATTTAGTTGTCTGTCAGTCTATCAACCATGTAAATCCAGACTGGAATATCTCAGCAATGATGCATTGCCATTAAATTTTTCACAGCTATCCACTAGGTCCTCCACTGTTCACAGGAGCAAGTACCTGGACCAGAGGTTACATTTATACAGCAGGGAAGAGTTTCTACAGGTTCAAGAAATCCACATAAGCTCAGGCAGAGTTATAAAACCATCTGCACACAAACCTATGACAACAATAAATGCTTAATTAGATGACTTTAGTGAACATTAAGAGAACATTTATTGAGTGGCATTATGTCACTCTTGCAGTAAACACTTATAATTCAAAAAACCCTTCCTTTCTTTGTTCTTAAGTTCCTTTTGTTTGAATGCACACCTTAGGTTATGTTTTTTTTTTTTGTTTCTTTTAACCCTTTTTGTCCTTTATTTCTTTGGACTCTATCTTTGTGTCTGTTATTTCTGTCAGTTAAACAGTTGTTTTTCTGATTCAAAAATTAAGAAAAGAGAGGGAGAGAAGGAGTTGAGGTATTCCTCGAAATTAGGAGAAAGTAGTTACATAGCAAAATACGCCAAGAGGCATAATGTAGTGATTTAGAAGTCTGTGCTGTTGTTTCCTCTGGTCAGGATCAGCAATCACAGGAGCTCCTTGCCCTCAATTAGTGTTTGACTGCTATAACTGAAAGCAGCCTTATCACTGGGGTTTTTCGAAGTGTCAAGCGCACACCATTATACACTTCATAGGTCATTTCCAAATGCACACGTCTACTGAGACACAGCATTGGCCAGGCAAGGATGTTCTTCTACTTTAATCACTATAGCTGTCTACACAGCATCTTCACTCTTGCTTCATATGTTGTGGTCCTAATGGTCATTATAGGCTTCAAGCCTGTAGTCTTCTGTTTCACATGTGTAACTATAGTGTCAGTGATGCATACTAGTTATATGACCAATGCAAAAAGGACATCAGTCTCAAAAGGCACTTGTCTGGGCAATGGGCATCACCTGCAAAATTAAGATTGCAGGAGACTGAATCGACATTTCACCAAGTGACATACAGTATAATTGGCCAAGCATCAGAATTACGAGATAAGAGGCACCGAGGTGAAAATACATCGCTGCTCTTTGTCGTCTTTGTCTGAGGCTGATTAGCTATTCCAGCTGGTGAGCTCAATCCATTCCCAGAAGATGTTTTTCATACTTAAAACTGAGCTCACAAAACTTGGACAAGCTTTGCAAGGCTAGTGAATTCCCACTGTCTCCAAAATCCTCTAATACTTGGTTCAAAGACATGTCAGTTTTGTTTAATCAGTTAACACGCTCTAATTTTGTGAATCAGAGCAGGGGGCACAAAGCATACGAAAGTGCACGGTGTACCTTTGGCCTTTTTGTTGTCAATGGTCTTTTCTTGCACCTGTGGCCCTTTTACATACATGGACATTAATTCAGAAAGAATAACTTATCATGCTGCGCATGCTAAGTGGGTGTATTAGCACAAATCATAATTAATTACTTCCACTACTTTCATCCCCTTCAAAAGCAGTGCTCGCATGACAGTTTTGGATCCCAGTGGTGAGTTTTCCTATGAGTGAACTAATATTCTGGTCCAGGGTGTTTATGGGTGCGTGTAAGAAAATATATTTGTAATATGTTGCCATGAACACAATAAAGTGGAAATCATGTTTCTGGACATACTGAAACTTCTGCATTCACCATGTTTTCTGTGAGTAAATTTTATTAGGTATCATTGTCATGTACTGGTTAAATACCCCACTAGTGCCATAAATAAAAATACCAGCACAATCAAAAAACATGGTTTAGTGTTCTGACATGAAGAACATGGCACGTTACCAAAATACCAAAGTAATGCAGGTGAAGACAAGGGATGCTGGCTTCAGGCTGTGCACCTGTACAAAAATAGAGCCCAGTATTTTATCTGTTACAGGAGTTGCATACAAATCACTGTGGCTCCCTTCAGTGACTACACAGTGTTTATAAACGAAGCCACACATTCATTAATAAGTAGATAGTTTTTCAATATGTGCAAAAATGGAAACAAAAGCAAAGCTGAAACAAACTACAATGCAGCCACAAAGTATCACCACACACCTGTACTGCGGCGTAGAATAGGGTACGTCGTTAGCTCTGAAAAGTTCAATTTCACAACATGAAATAAACAATTGAATAACATTTAAGTAAATAATAAAACAGCAGAGAAATATGTACTCTAATTTCAATACACTGTATGGGTATTACAGTAATGTATACTGTCTGTTGGGAACTGACATTTTTGAGGTTTCACTTCAAAGGAAACATTTACATACTGGGTAGAGGATGTGGCAGAGCTTCAGGTTAAGAGAGCTTTGAAGGAAATCAGGAATTAAAGGGACTAAATGGTCTTGTTTGGAGTACCGCGACACATCCCATACCCTGGAGTCACTCATCTGTCAACTCTATTGCTCTGCAACACTAATATTCCCACACTGAACCAATGTGTGTGTGTGTGTGTGTGTGTGTGTGTGTGTGTATGTGTGTGAAGGATGGTGGATGGGACAGGATGTTCCACTCCGCTCATGTCCCCATCCATTTTTCCAGCACCAAACTATTCTGGGTCCCCTGTAGTAAATCTGCTTCGCTCCCTACAGACACATACACCCACTCTCTCTCTTTAACTGTGATTACTCTGCTTGCTCTTCTCTTGCCTAACCCGTCCTTGGAGGGGCACTAGGCCATTACAACTTTTTTCCTGACTCTGACTCTCTCTGTCTGGGTGTGTGTTTGTTTGTGTGTGTGTTAATGAGAGAGAGAAAGAGAGAGAGAGAGAGAGAGAGAGAGAGAGAGAGAGAGAGAGAGAGAGAGAGAGAGAGAGAGAGAGAGAGTATGTGCATGTGTTTGTGGTAATAACATAGTAAATCTGCAGAGGTCTTTTTCCACTCTGCTGTGAGAGCAGCATTTTATCATGTTGTGCTGTTTTATTGGAGTAGACACTCAAGTACAACACACACACATTCATACACAGACATAAAGATATTACATGTAAGTTAAGATAATGTTACTTTTTAGATAAAAAGTTCAAATAAAGATCAATATCCACGTCCAAACCCATACACACACATATACACACAGACTCACACAAAATCCTGCAGTTTCTGCAGGATAATACATAAGTAAATAATGCACTGTATTCATTTAAAATACAATACCATAACCCCCAAAATCAAGACCCTCAAACAGCACATAAAGGTGTGTTAGAAAGTGAAGAACAGCCAAAATGTCCTCACTCTGATGGTCTAAAACTCAAGCTGGTTCTCACAATGTATATCCATATAATTACACACAGACACACAGACACACACACACACACACAGTCTGGCAGTAATTCAGTGCACTATTGATTCACTTTCCATCTATAATTCATGATACAACACACACCCCAGGTTAAGTGGAGACACACACACAGACTGGCACTTTCTGAGAAGTAGGAAGATGAGAAATACAACACCACTCACTGTATAAAGTTAGACCCCATTCACACACACACACACACACACACACACACACACACACACACACACACACACACACACACACAAACATTTGCACATGCGCACAAACACAAAGAGACGCACAGATACACACACACACACACACACACACACACACACACACACACACACACGTGCAAACACTCACATGCAACTGTACAAGTCCAGCCAGCAGCTACCAGGAGTTCATTTATCTCAACCTTGTCTTCACCTACCCATCACTTCCCCATTCCTCCTGCTCCATGTCTCCTCTATTTCTTTACTCTGTCACTGAGCATATATATGTATATATACATACATACATACATATATATACCAGAACCAAATACTTTGAGTTTGTGCATTTATTTTACTGAGCGTAAAAAAATATTCACTCAATAGTGTATTTTATTTTCACTTTATGAGGTATTTTTCCACAGCAGTTGGTTTAACAAAACATTTCAATAATTACTGCATTTTTTTTAAGAGCACTATAATTAAATATTCTTTTTTTAATTCAGCATTATCTAGAATCATTGCTTTCTGTAATGAATGAATGCAATTATATGTCTCTTATACAGCATTATAAGACTAAATTTCAACTCAGGCATTGTATGATGCTATTTATTCATCATTTTCTATTCATAATAAAATGTGGGTATTTGTGCCAAGTGTAAGAACTGATGCTAATCATCTGCAGAACCTATTTCAGAGCTGCGCCTTGTAGATTAATGAATCTGATTAGTATGATTATTGTTAGAATTACCTGTCTTATGTCAGTTTTCTTAACCTATGCTTAACAAGTCTTACCTCAGCAATGTTTCATTTCCAATGTATACATTATGAAAACAGCCCTCTCTAAAGAAAGAGAAATAATGCCAAATCGTACAACTGCCTGACCAAAGGGTGTCAACTAGAGCATAAATGACTGTTTCCTGCAATCAAACTTTCACACTTTGATCCCTTTTGCAATCAGAAACTGATGTCTGCTTCCTCAACATCATCCAAACCACCAAACCAAGTTTGCTACTGGGATTTTCACCCAGTAGCAAAGTCCCTGTTCTGTCTGACAATGAATTCCAATTTGGTTCATAACCAACAATCTGGAAGAGGCTATAACAGCCTATTTGGTTCCTATTTATGTTTTTTTGTTGTTAAGGCCTAGTTGTACATAAATGTGAACAAATTTATGGTGGACCCATGTTTACCTGATCACTTCCTGCCATGATCTTCCTTGAGACCAATAGCATATCTAGTTTTTATTTTTCCCTTTTGGTGGCATATGTATTATAGGAATATATTTTTCCTATAAATGATACAATTGAGCTAGATTTTCCCCTTCCCCATTCCTTTTCTTTGGCAAAATCACCTTAATAGAATCATCTTGGAATTACAGTGTAATCTGCAGCCCACTACACAGTAAAATTTCTATGCTCTATATTAGCATACTGTTGTGTCCATCCGATTCTACTTCACAAATTCCTTTTCGTAAATACATAGAAAACATATACATATTACACATTACAGATTGACATTAAATACACGTTAAATTAATGAAACACGTGTATAATCCTACAATTTACCATGAGGTGACAGAATAACTGCTACACCATCCGAGAGCTGAGATGACCTGTCAAACTAATTTGGGGGCTCACACACATGCAGACACACAAAAACACAGTTATCTTTAAATCTTTAATCTATCCTAGACTTTTGTAGGATGTCACATAAACTTTCATCTTACCATTGAATATTCTTTGTAAATATCATCCGTGATGTACTTTCATGACTTAAAGTCAGGCTCCTGCATCAAGGGTATTTGACTGAGTGAACGGCTGAGAAAGAGGCAATGACAGCAAAAGAGAAACCGAGCGCAAGATAGGAAGGAGTAGCGACAGCAAGCTCTGGGATTGCATGCATATTCATAAGACTAATTTCCATCTGAGCTTTGAGAAAAAGAGTGGCTATGAAAATAAAACACACACACATAGTGCAGACCTTGTTAAATATGCAGGCTGTGGAGTTGTGAAAAAGATGTATGTCGTACCTGATCAAGTATTCAAAATGTGGAAGCAGGAGATATCAAAGACGGTAGAGAGGGACCAAAAACACAGGTGAAGAGAAGAATTAGTATCATTATTTACCGACAAAATTAATCCAAACATGAGTTAAAGACTGGATGCAACTTATATTGTACTAACTGTGGCAATTGAACTCACCACACTGACTACACGCATTGCAATGATTACAAATAATCTATTATATGCATAGAATGTGGTAACTGCCTCAAATATAAATATCAGAACTGAATTTGTGATATTGATCAGTAGCTAAGCTCCAGACTTGGTGAACTTTAAATATAAAATAACAATATAGATGAACTTATGTATCACATAAAGCTTTGTTTTTACATCATTAGACAAACCCAGCTGCTGGTTAAATGATGCAATAACCTACATAAAACATGACATGCCGCCTGATGGTTATCATGTGGCTTACATCTAACTACATCCTTATATGCATTTTGTTAGATTTTTTTTTTTTAAGAAAAGACGTGCATTAAGTAGGAGGAGGCTGAGATGAAAAAAAAAAGTTATTATAAAGTGTCTATGAAAAAAGAGAGAGCTTTTGATAAAACCCCAAAAACCTCATTGTACCGCCTAACAGAACAAAGTTCAGTCCACAGGGTCAGAGGTGTAGAGGGAAGAGTCATAGTACCCTGGGATCCCGCTTTGGTTTCATAATGAAGCTGCTCTTTTCTATAAACCTTGCTGCCCTCTTACTGGCAATTCTTGAGAACTTACTCAGGTATTAACAGTTAGAAAATTTAAATGAATAAGTGATGAAATTAATTTTTGAAAGCCAATACTATTTCTGCAGCACTTAAGGTTTGTGCATGATTTCTAACAGCCAAAATTTAGCCTTTGTGAAAAAGTAATAGGGGAAAATGAGAAATAAAGAGAAAAGAGATACAGGAGGCAGGTGAGGTTGTTAGGGGTGACTGGTTGTCATGGATGTGCCCTTTCTATTGGTCTCCTCCCCTCTCTAGATCCCCGTTACTGTGGCGACAGGGGGCCTTGGTTGACAGATGGTTGCTGAGGCATGTCGGTGGTTGTTAAGAGTACTAAATGTGTCAGTCACAGTCACAGATATAAAGAGCTTAAAGGATATGCTCATGGCCGAAAGAAGCACAAACCACAGTGAGGTTTAGCGTGGAATATTTACTGAAAAAGATCTGTTATATTCTCAGGGTTTTTGGTAACTTGACTACTCTACCTATTTACCAGATATGAAAAAGGTTAAAGAGAATGGATTTGTGACACTTGCAGGAGTTAGATAAAACAAGTTAAACACTTGTTTCATGAGTGAGCTTTCTCTAGGCTACAGCACCCTTAATATGACACACAGTTCTCTATATGGGGCGATGGATGTGCACAAATAATTAATAATTTAGCAACTGAGCACTAATTACATTTTATTTAACTCTTGTCGAGAGGCACACCCTCCATTATTAAGAAAAAATACTTTTTTTTAAGAATTTTGTAATACAAAGAGAATATGCATTCGACTAATGCAACATATTGCATACAGTTGCTGTATGTACATATATATATATATATATATATATACACACTGATCAGCCATAGCAATAAAATGGGTCTTAACTGGATTTAATGTTGTGTATACTTTGAATACTCTTCTATATTTGGCTTCTCTTTTGCTTTTAAACAGTGAGGTCAACTGGGAATTTATGAACTAATGAGTTTTCAGAAACTTAAATTAAGCCCATTTACTACCAGTCAAATTTAAATTAAGAATCACACAGTGCACACTCTGTACAGATAACACGGACAGAGAGTAAAGATTCAGCATTCAAATGAATCAGTTTGCAAATTTTTCAATCACAATATGGATCAAAAAGTAATCATATTAATAAGGAGGTTTTTAAAATTGGTATTCATATGACAATATGGCAAATTCAAGCTAATTCAAATGAAAATTAGCCAAACTGTTGCTTGAATAAATTAAGTGAATTTGACATTTACCTGAATTACTAGTTTTGTCAGTTTTTAATTAGCGCTTTTTAGAATTGATCAATCCACTTCCTCCTTCTACCTCCACCTGTTATGTTTCCCTCTCTATCACATATCACATCTCTCCCTCTTCCTGTCTCTCTTGGTCTCCCTCTCTGTAATGTATGGCCTAATAATATATAGTAATACATTTGATTAATACTGTATATTGCTTGTAATTAAAATTTAGATTTGGCCATATTTATGTTTTTCACCTCTAATATGATGGATATGTTTCCTTTTAAATTACTAATCACTGCACTACTTGTCCATGGAAAAGCTCCCAGGCTTCACTTTTTTATCAAAGTGGTAACATGTACCTAGTGTAGCAGTTGTCAAAGAGATACAAAGTTAGATATATCTGACAATCTGACCAAAGTGGATTGAACTTTCTGTCCATCCAACAGTCTAGACACCTGATAGATATAGAAATGAATTGGCACAGACAAGACTTCAAAGATAAACATGCGATGTGATGTTAAACTAGTCTGTTCAGCAGAGTATTCTTCAGTGAAAGATGTAACCTGGAGTCTCACTGCATTGTCAACACAGGGTAGGGCAATGGTACGTCTCTGCACATCATCCTCTTAGAGACATACATTACCTTACACCGACACACACACACACACACACACACACACACACACACACACACACACACACACACACACACACACACCACTGAAAAGCATTTACATACACGCATGATATCTGAAGTCAAAGGGATCACAACTGAGGTTCCTCCATGAAGCTCCCCACTGAGTACTTGTTGAGAGGGAGATTCCTCCAACATGATGTCACTCCTTAACACGGTATACACACACACACACACACACACACACACACACATACAAACACTGATAACAGAGATGATTGGAGGGGAGCTGTTGGCGATGGCCAATCAGCTTAGAGTAATGTGTGATGACAGTCGTGTCTATCTCTTCTATCTCCCATCTTCTCTCAGACCCCTCCTCCCTTCATGTCTCTATCTTTATATCAACCTCCACCTGGCATGTTTCCCCCTCTATCACAAGTCACATCTCCCCTTCTCCCTGTCTCTCTCGGTCTCCCTCTGCCCATCTTCCCTCCTTCCTCCTCCTTCCCATCCTGTTGCTCCGGGGTTTTATGTTTTATTTTTTCTTTCCCGCTTTGTCTCCGTGTTTTTCAGGTTCTTTTACTGACAATAAAATCACAGGCATTTGATACCATAACCGAATCAAAAACTATGAGGTAGTGATGTATGGCCGAATAATATACAGTAATGCATTTTAAAAATACTGTGTATTGCTTGTATATAAAATTTAGATTAATTTTTTCCACCTCTAATATGATGGATATGTTGCCTTTTAAAATTACTTCAGAACTAATCACTGCTGTACCTGTCCATGGAAAAGCTCTTGGGCTGCACGCTTTGATCAAAATGCAAACATCTACCTCGACTATTAATATTTTTCTTTTAGTTGTCTATCTCCTAGTTTTCTCTACTGACTTTCAAAAGCGTTGTCTGCCTTCTCTTACTGACAGATTGGATTTACAAAGTTGCACTAAAATAAATGATGCATTAATGAATCAAAGCAGACACTAAACCAAGATTTTTTTCCTTTCTCTTTCATCTCTCTAACATCCATGATGATTGGTAGAGAAGTGTTTTGAGACTACTTAGGTATTATATGAGTGAGATTGTATGCAGAGGGGAGTAAAATCACCTCAGCAGCACAGAGGTAGACATTTACAGGGAGTTAAATGCAAGCATGGGAGTTCTTTATCACAAGGAGCATGGCAAAGAGTGAGAGTAAGAGAGGGTATGAACATACAGTAGTAATTTGTTTCAATTTTTCCTCAGGTATCATTACTCTCAGTACTATCACCTCTGTTTCTTCACAGTTGTTTTCCAGACCTCTTAAACTTTAAACCTATAATTACCTCACCTCAAGTTATTTACCTGTACCTGCTAAATGGGCGTCTCTGCGGTTAGGAAAAACCACAATGATGTAGTCATTTCCACTCAGTTCACTTTTAATTATTCTCTCTATAAAATGGAAGTAAAAAGTGAAAAATAACATAATATCTTTTATAACACCTGTCATAGGTTCCCACAGATCAAAGTGACCTCTTCAAGTGTCTTGTTATGTCAGACCAAAATCCAACATTTAGCATTTTTGTTCATTCCTATAAATGTATAAATGTGTGCAAGAGCAGAACCCTCGCTCAGCACCACATCACACAGTAACGTGCCTATAATAAACCAGAGGCTCATGATTTACAAGCACATTGACAACTTAAATCTATGAACGACATAGAATTGAATAATCAATTAATGTGAGAACACAAATCTCATAGGTTAACAGATAAATGAAACTGACAATCAAAATCGCAGTTCATGCATAACTTATTCTTAAATCCAGGGCCCTCTACAACCCCAATACACTAACTAGCGTTTTCACAAACAGACCGTTTTGTGTCAAAGGTTACTACATATAAGCATTAATTTCGGAACCAATCAATATAATTTTTCCATAATGTTAAAACACATCCAGAACTCAACATTTCTATGTTTTCAACCATATACGTCAGTCTTTCATTTCTTTGGTTTTATTTTCAAAGTTAGAACAGTTGCGCAACCCTGCCATGGTCCACCACAAAATCCAACAACTGAAGCATTATCCTGCCTCACTTATCCATAGAATTTCTCCTGCTACAATAACACTTGACCGTATCTTTTCTATTAGCTGGGTGTTCCACTAAATCTAAACATATGTTTACTAAAATCTATATTTTTATACAAAATGGTTCTCAGAAATTCAAGAGCTTCACAGAAAATATAGTGCATGGTTGGCAGCACATTTTTTTTTTTGGGGGGGGGGGGCGTTATCAAGCTGTCAGCTGCTGCATCAAGCTGAGCTGTCTAGGGGAAGGTCTGCGGAAGCCCCAACTGTTCTGTTTTGACCGCAAGAAGACAATTTTCATTAAATGATAAGCAGCAGACAGATTTTTCCTCTATCTTCTACCAGTGGACTATCTTCAAACGTTTCATGAGCTTCATGCTAGCAAACCACACTGGCTTTAATAACCTGTTTCATGCTGTGAACACAATGCATGTGACTTCTTCCAATGACCTCCCAGCAGACTAGATGCTGCAAGGTAAGTTGCTGCTTCCATAGTTAGTACTACAAATTCCATGTTTAATGAAACTCTGAGATATATAATATGAGAATGAATTTGACTATGGGTTACCACCACAGCCTGCTATGAGAAAGGTCTATCTTTTGCCATCTCAAATCCAGACACACCTTCCTGCTGTGGCTAATTCAGATCTTCATTACGGCTAATTTCAACTTCAGTGAAAAACTCTCAGCTTAGAGAATCTAGTAATTAATGCAGCCAATTGGAAGACTTTATCGGGAAGAGTTTATTTTATGGAGACAGAGATGTCTAGAGTGGAACCACTCTGATATTTCACTTTTTCAACATTTATGGAGCAGAAAAACTCAACTGCTGGCTGACATACTTTAGCACGGTGGTGTCGCTTGCATTCAATGGTCTACAGATTTGCTGTCATTATACCCAGTCTCTTTCTTAGTGTGAACATCTTGTTGGTTTTAATAAAGTTCATCCTCTGGAAGATTATCTTGCCCCATACATAGACGTCTGTAAAGAGATGTTTTTGTATCAGTAACCTGAGAATTGGATCATTTGCTGCTTAAAATGTATTTTACATGTACTGCAAAGAAGCACTGATCAGCATGAATAGGTTTAACAAAATTAAAAAAAAAAAACAAAAAAACAACTTTATTCTGCTAAGAAGAAAACTGAATCCTGAAAAGATGTTATCTCTGAGTCTCAAGTGAAAAAGATAATGTGTAAGAAAGGAATTAAGGTAAGAAATTAAGGAGCTTTAAGATACCACAACCTCCTGAATTTGGGTCAAATTTTGTACTTCTTCTCTGAGTTATTACTAAGTTTGATCTGACTACAAAGACACTCTAAACACTCTTTTTTCTAATCATTGTGACTCACACTTCCCAAGGATATCATTACCTCCAATCCCAATCACGAACAAACATCCGCAGATCTGATTATAAATCAGAGATAAAAGAAACAGTCTAAGAAGTTTAAGTTCTTCACTATCGAAGTAATCCAGTGACAGCAGTTCTGATTGCAATGCACAGCTCATACTGCGTATAAACAAATAGAGGCAAAAAAACCCCAGAATAAATTAAACAAAAACCAAAAATGGGGATCTAGTCTTAGCCCACAGCCAACTAACTAATGCGGCAACATTATACCCGTTTACATCTTTCAAAACATTTTGGGAACTGTAGTTTCAAAGTTTAGCATTTATCATCCGGCAAATTGAAAAATAATAGGACAGATAAAATAAGCTGATATGTTGCAGTATCAATATTTTTTCATATTAGGTGACCCCTCAATGTGATACTTTGAAAATGTGCTATAGAAATATATAGAAATTCAAAGACATCACAAAACACTAAAAGAAGAGTAATTGCTCTTCACAGAGAGAGCATTCTGGTAGGAGGCAAACTTCCACCAGCACAGAGCAATTCTCCAAATTATACAGCTCTAGCCTTTGCAAGAATTTGTTTATTCTTTGGTTTCCTGGCTTGATTTCAGTCAAAGTTGCATGTAAGTGCAACACTGTTTTACAGCTGACTTGGAATTCCATGGTGTTAGGCCCTTCCAATAACAAACGGATGCGGCATGAGTTATGGCTAAAAATAAAACTGATCAAACAGCAAACTTGGATCACCACCACTGCTGACTCTGCCCCCACGTTGCAGCCAAAAGTGTCTGCTTCTTATCCCAGTAAGTATTATTTCAGCATTTTCAACTTTATGAAACATTTTTATGGTTGACAGACACATAACATTGGAAAAAGGATAAAAATCCAAGACGAGAATTGAACTTTCGACAATTGTGGTTACAAAGTATAAAACTTAAACCACTGGATCACTGGAAAGTCAGGAAAGAAAACACATGGAAATAAACATCCTCTTTCAATCTATTACATATGAGCAAACCATTATACTAGAAAATGAACTTAATAGAGGGCAGACCTCCACCAAGGAGGTCAGGCTTCAGAGTAAAAGACTTAAATTCATGGTCAATGACCCGGATCTGAATGAAAATTTAATGGGTTCCTCCCTTGCCCATATCTAATCCAACTACCAGGTAGAAAATAAGTTGAGTAGTTTTTGAATCGTCTTGCTGAAGGAAAACGAAAAAAAAAAAAAAAGGTAGACACGAATACACAAGTTTAAATAACCTCATTGCTGGAGGTAATAAAACAACCAAAATACTGGATAATCAGAAAATATAGGAGCTTTGAGCAAAACAATATAAATATAATTGGTTGTGTTTCTGTGATATTGTGAGTGAGTGAGTGAGTGAGTGAGTGAGTGTCGGAAATGATGACAGAGTAGAAATGATCAGGACCATTTCAAATTCTCTCTCTTGTGGTAAAGTAAACAGTATTTTTCAAGTCATTATGTAAATCTCAGTTTCAAAGTGCACAAAATGCATAATTTTGTGCCTCCTTGCACCTTGTTACTTTGAAATGCTAATGATGGCTATGGCTCATGCTGGCTGGGTGTATGTACGTATATATGTGCGCGTGTGTGTGTCTGTGCGTGCGTGTGTGTGTGTGTGTATGTGTGTTGGAGAGAGTGCTTGTGTGGTAGAGTGTGTCTGGTTTGTATAGCCTTGCTGCTGACTGAATGACATCTTCAGCTCTCATTTGTCCCATTTGCTCTCATTTGTCACACACGACTCTCTCTCTCGCTTTCCCTCTCTCTCACACATACACACACAAACATATAGACACAAACATATACACACACACACACACACACTCAGTCTTGCACTGCTCCATATCTATCTTGATGCACTAGAGAGGTGAGCACTCTACCAGCCATTACTCTTCATATGTCAAGTCATAGAGTTTGCTGCCTTCCTAGTTATTGCAGCTATACATCTCCCTCTCTCATACTCTCTCTCACACTGTCTCTCACACTCACACACACACACACACACTGCTTTTATCTCTGCAGTTACTATAGAAAAGGTCATGACCTACGTAGGGTTCATTAATCATGTGGCATGAACTGCTCTGATTGGTGCGTTCACATTTAACAAGGGGCGGAGATTGACCTTTGAAAAGCAAGAGGGTAGTCGTTAGGACCTGCAATATAAAGTGGTGATAAGCATTATGACTGCATTTAGCTCAGTCTTGATGTGATAGTGAAAAGAAGGTTGAATGTAAAATGAATGTAAAATGGAAGAAAAGAACGGCCCAGGAAGGAATTGAAAAGAATGGCTTCAGGTAGTTTGACTTTATCTGTTCTTTTTCCGTATGATAAGGTTAATCTTCAGGTTATGTCCTTGAGTGGATGGTCTGATAGTTTTGAAGCAATAGCAGTCTCTCTTTTTCTCTCATACCCTTATTCTTACTTGCCACATCTCGTCCCTCAATATGACTTATATTCTTTCCTCATTGAGTAAGGATGACCTCTCTTAATTAGCATTAATAGGTTTGGTTAAAAGTCAGTTGAAGACTACATGTGGGCATGTATGTGTATATGTGTGTTTGTTCAGGATCTCTTCGGCAATGGGATTAAGTGAAGAGCGCTACAGGAGATGACAGTGAATATTAAAAGAAGTGAGAAAGGATAGAAGTCTGGAAAACATGCTGGCTTATATATAAAGTAGTCGCTTTGGAGTAGGAAAATGTAAAATTGGCTAAATAAACTTTGATTGCCAGATTATCTTCAGGAAATGCAGTGCAAAATAATGATGGAGAGGTAATGAACCTAAATATAATCGCAAAACCAAAACTACCACATTAGGTCTGCACATAAACGGGTGTTTTAAAGATGTATACACTACTTTCTATTTATAAATTGGTATTTAAACAAACTGAAAACATAGGTGAAGTCAAAGCACAGTCATTGTGTTTCACTTATGTGCATACTGATTTTGTCAGATGATGTCATGGTTATAAAACCAGGATTTTAGCATAGAGCAACTAGGAAGTGACTTCAGGTTAACATGTTGTCTTAAACATTTCTGTCCCCATCTCATTCTTGTTCTTTTGTCTGAAAACAGAAAATAAAACATGTAAATGAGAACAGCTTCATCGGGAACTGAACTGTTTTAAAATGCTTTATATTTAGAGCACAAGTAGTTTGAGCGAAGCAAATAGATGGAGGGCGGTCAGGCCATATACTAGGTTTTGACCTAGGTTTAATCTTGTTTAGGGTGAGGTGAACTTGAGATGAGCTGTGTCCCTGCTGCAACACCAGATGAAATCATTTTCACTAATGGGACGCTGCATTTTTTTTTTGCAGTTTCTCACTATTATTGGACATTTTCTTATATGAAAAGCCTATAAATTTGTAAGGAAACACCATTTCTTTTAGCAGATTCCTTTGTTTTTTTTGCACATAACTGCTTGTGTGTAATCTATCCAGAGTTTTATGACTTAGGTCCATGGAGTCTGCAATAAAGCACATTCTGATTTAGAACATAGATCAAAACCAAAAATAATTACAGAAATAATATATATCAGTTTTGAAAAGATAAATCCTGTCACTCCTGCACCAGTACTAAGACTCTTAAAGTATACTAATAAGCCCCTGGTACTTGAGCTTATTGAGGCTTTCCAAAGAAGCACCTTGTGTGTGTGTGTGTGTGTGTGTGTGTGTGTGTGTGTGTGTTTGTGTGTGCGTGTGTGTTGGTGCGAGTGTGTGTGTGTGTGATTGTGCTCACAGCGGACTAGTGGCCCACCCACCTAATGTGCCACCTGATCCACTCCACCCCTTGGCCCCTAAAGCCATTACACACTGCCACTGAATCCCTCCTCCTCTCCCTGTCTCCCAGTCAGCTCTGTGGGGTCTCAGACACATATGAGACAGTGCACACGCACTCACACACACACACACACACACGCACACACACGCACGCACACAGAGGAAACGTGAACAATATTCATAGATATAGGGTATACGGTAATGTATACAGTTAACAGAAGCAGGAAGACACACATACAAGTTATTCAAGGACACACACATAAACAAACACATACACACACACACACAACAAATGTTCAGATAGTCTTGAATCACCAAAATGTAGTTTCCTCCCAGAGCTTCTCCTGAGTCATCTTGACCTGGTAATAACCCCTAACCATTAGCAGAGCACACAATGTGTGTATAAGTGTGTATGTGCATGCACACTTGTATCCTCAGCTGTTCAGCTCATTCAGTCCTCTCCCAGTGTCCCCATCTGTTTGACTGAGCTGACTTCTCCAGAATATCTTCACAGCTCTATATGAGTCTCTGTCCACTTTTGTCACATGCTCTGATTGAATTTTATCCATTCAATTTTTATCATCTGGTCGGTCTCATTAAATGCAGCGTATCTGTGGGAGCCTTGGCAAAAAAGCAAAAAAGCATCATGACAAATAGAAAGGCTGTAGAGGCCAATACTTTTGTCATCTCCCACATTCAATAGCAGGATAAAACCGAAACTCTTTCAACTGAAGAATTTTTAAAAGACTGACATTTAAAAGAAGCTCTTTTCATTTGGTCTTAGTACTAAGATCTACTGATTAATTAGTGTGGTTTTCTGATCTTTGACAATAGAGGAGAGTGACATTATCATTTTTGAAGATAAAATTAAACTACTGGTTTTGGAAATGAAAAACCGAAATAGTCAGAAGACTAGAAGTTCTTATTATTCATAATTAATAATTAGTCTACAAATTGCTACTCTGGAGACTCATAAGCAATTCTGTTACTTTTGAAATAGTGAATACACATACTCATATCCCATTTACACACATAGGGCATTTCTCAGTATCTGGAGATGGGAGAGGGAGTGATCAGTAACAAAGACAAATATTCATCAACTCCCACCAGACAATGCATAATTCATCACATAGAGATCTGAATTATATATATTGATCATCAAATATTTAGAGTATTTGCGTTTTTCAAGAACAGGAGGATGTAATCTTTCTCTGCTCTGGCTCAAAGTGACAGAGGGAAAAAAAAGACAAGAAGTAACATGGGATTTGGGTTTCATAGGGATACATTACAAGATGATCAAAAAAGAGTTCAGGTTTGATGTTTTTTTTCCCCTTCGCTCTCATTTTAAATTACTTTAGTGCATCTTGTTTTACATTCCCTCCCCGTATATTTATTCTCTGTTATTGGCAACAGATATTAACACTGATTAATTAGCATCAGTTAGCTTGGTTGATTGTACATTAAACAATGTATTTTATCTTAGAGAAAAAAATATTGCTTTTGTTGAGTAAGATTTATAACTTTAGTGTATTAATAAATTGAAACTACTGGGCAGACTTATGACCAATTAAAATTTGGTAAAAGGGGATGAAGGAGCTACAGACTACGGTTACACTGTAGGCTCTTGCATACACAAACACACAGATATAAACACATTTGTCGTCCAAGCCCCCCTCATGTCAGACAACACATCTGCTTGATCTCTTTGGCTTTCCAGCCAAATAAAACATGAGTGGGTGAAATAATGTACATTGTAGCAATAAATTTCAATCTAATCCAACAGACCTAAAATAAGCAAAGCCTTTGTGGGGCATCACAATATTATTTATAAGATAAGATGTTCCTGTTTTTGTCCACCCCTGTTGAAATTGCCCCAATGAATAGTGGATTTATTCCTCCCAAAATAGACGGATTTTGTGACGATAAGAACCAGATTAACTCTGTGTGTGTGTGTGTGTGTGTGTGTGTGTGTCTTTGTGTGTGTGTGTGCTTGCACATGGGTTATAATTCTTTTTAAAAGAGATTAAACCTTTATTTTGGCAAACATCTTAGCCAGAAATGATCCTTCTTAAATACATGCACATGCACAAACACACCAGTACACTAATGCGCTGTATGGGAGCATGATTGGGAAGTGGACCAGATGAAGGATGGAAGAAAGTCGCCTACTGGAAGAAGAGAGGGAGAGACATTGAACATAGACAGAAGGATAGCGGTGCAAAAAAGGACAGATGTATAAGGCCGCAGTGGGTCAGATAACGCCTCACTGTTGGAGAGAGAGACAGAAAGAAATCTGATCCTCTGATATTTTTCTCCTTCTGTCTCCCTCTTTCTCTCAGTTTTGCTGTGTGTGTCTAGCTTCTCTTCATGGAGCCACTGAGTCTTGCAGTTGAGTGTGCAGCTGTCAGCGGCTCTCCCTCTGTCAGCAATACACAACCCCTCATCGCAAAGAGAATCTGTGCTATACCATGTATCACATGTGAAATGGTTGCAGTCGAAATAAAAAATCTATTAATTCATTTCTTTTTTAAAAGTCTTAATATCAAACAGTGGATCAAAACTTAGAGGCTCAAAAATGGGTATATGATCAATTAAATCAAGATTAAGAGTTTAGAGCCATGTTACTGGCTTTGTGAGCTTTAACCATTAGCTAAGATGGTAACATGAGCTCAGTGACAATGTTGATACGGTATTATCAAGCAGTATAATGTTTAATGTCCACATTCTTAGTTTAGCAACTTAACATGTCAAACATTTGCTAATTAGCACTAAACACAAAGTACAACTGAGGCTGAGGGGAATGCGGTTAGTCTTCTAGGTATGTGGTCAAAAAGCAAAATATTGGAAAAAATAAAAGGTGGACTTGATAATGGCACTATGGTGTGAGGAAAAGTTGAGGGACCCCCAAGGTTATTACAATTCATCTAGTGGGTACATGGATGTCTGTACCAAATTTCATGAAAATCCATCCAATAGTTGTCAAGACATTTAAAGAGGCCACGAGTGTCAATCTCATGTTGAGTCTAGAGCAAGTTTGGGGCTTTCCAGAGTCATAACTCCTTTTCCTCTGGGGACCATGAATTTACAACACTGTGCAACAGCTTTAGGTACTTTAGATGTTTAGACTCTTATTCATGACACTATACTATAAGGGAGGCTTCTTTTGGTCCCAAATTTCATCTTCAGCATGTCAACAAGTGCAAAAATGCAGAAAGTCATAAAGAACTATCTTCAGCAACAAGAAGATGGGGCAGTCCTGCAGCAGATGGCCACCACACAGCACTGATCTCAACATCATGGAGTCAATCTGGGATTTCATGAAAAGACAGAACTCATGAGACAGTCAAAAGTGTACCAAGGAAAACTGGGGCTGTTTTACAGACAAAGGGGTGTAATACCCTTAGCTAACCTGGATTTACTCAGTTGTATTTTCTGTCTGCTGCATTTTGTATGAAGTTTATTGATAGATAAAGGCCATTCATGCAAATATTTTTGAAAGCATGCCCACTATACTTTTGGTACATAGAGGACATTACTGTATGTACAAATTTTCATGGCCATCCATCCAATAGTACTGACCTGGAATGCCATCATCAAAGTAACCCTTCCAGCATAGCTAAAAAATGATCTATCATGATTAGTGCAGTGTGTTCACAATTAACTTAAAATTGACCATTAGACCCAGAAGTGCAGTAAATGATTTTAATACTCAGCTCCACAAACCCTTACTGAGGTCCAGCTATCAGTGGCGAGAGCAGCTATCAGGGCAGTGGATAATTCCTGGTCAAATGCAGCTTGTACTCCTTTATACAGAGCAGACAAAGAAGACTGCTTGATGTGCACGTGAATGAATATTATAGCAGGGCTCAAGCCTCAAGAGCTTAAGGCTGCAGATCTATGATATACTCTATCTTTCAATATTCATGGAAGAAAACCACTATACTTGGAACTTCACAAGAGCCACAGTTAATGAAAAGCTTGATAAGAGCTTATAATAAAGGAAGTTGATTAGTTATGAAGAAGAAAAAATGAATCTGATAGGAGTAACAATTAAAAAAAGAAACTCGATAAGACTCATTTCTTAAATGATAAAGAAACAAGAGGATTAAAAGTGGTGATACTGAACTGCTGCCACATCAAACTTCTGCTACATAGGGTATATGTAGGGAACATTACAATTAACTAAAACATCGGGCATTTAATGCTGCTTTGTTTGTAGGGAAAAGTATGTAAATTTGGAAAAATGAAGTAAACACTCTTCTGGATTGCTGTTACTCACTGGCAGAGTTGGCATAAAAGTAATTCACCAAACAACACGACTTTGTTCTTCCCTTTCCTGGGATGTGAATGTGATTCTTTCTTTACATTAATGGCAGACTGGTGTGGAGAATTGCACAGGTGAAGCTATAATGTTGAAAATTTACCAACTAATATATGTTTTATAATGAGAAAAGATCCAACACTTAAATTTAATAGAGTTGGAAGTTGTTTGGATGCATGGATTCAGTGGTTTGAGAAAAAAACTCATAATTGACTCTAAAAAAACATTCAATATTACCTGATAAAAAACCACAATGGACCAACACTAACTCAGATGTGTAGCATAGAGTTATTTAATGAACCATTTCACATAAGGGAATATACACTTGGGTTCAGGACCTCTTTCATTCTCCATTGCCTCAGTAATGGTTAAAAATGTGCTAATGAGAAAATACTATTCTCTTCCTCAGCAGGAAACCATGCACAAGTTCATCTGGGATGGAAAAAAAATTCAAAATCCTAATACACTATATTTCAATTGTAGTAAATAGTACAGAAATCCTATAGAGAATTACTTAGGCGCAATAGAGGAGGAAGATTTCATGAGAGTAGGAGGGTGGGGAGGGAAATTCACACGAGGGGGATAAAGTGATTTTAAAAGAAAAAGGAAGGAAATAAACAGGCTGTGGTGTCAGATGGACAAGCAGATGGTTGCAGGGTGTGTTTCCAATCAGCCTGGTGATAGGACTGAATCCTCAAACACTAAATCCAGAGAAATCTTTACAATCAAAACACACAGACATCCTAACTACAGGTCAATGTAAGGGTTACAGTACATACTCCTCTTACCAAGACCCACCATGCTAACTAACTCCTACAAAAAGCCAAAATGCTCTTGGAAACAATGGGCTTTCTTTCTACTCATTCATTCTAGGACACTCGGTGTAAGAGCACTAAGTGAATTCTTGGCAATAGTTTTAGATCCAAGTTTGAATCCGAACTTGATTCAGGTTTGAATGTTTTTTTATTCTATATTCGGATCATAAAGTTTGTCAATATTTTTCATTCTTGTTGTATGGAATTAGATTATTTTAACAGATGTAACCATCTAATTAATGAGAATGTTAAAAAGACCAGAGAGCAGTAACTTACTGCCCTTTCTGTTTGAAAGTTTTCATAGTGTTACACCTAACCCATCAGTTAGACTGAGTGTGGTTAGGTGTGATCACAAGTATGCTCTGTTGCACCTGTAACCACTAGAACTGAACCTTTGAATTTGCATTTCGTAACTTTTCACAGAAAACGACTGAAATTTAAGTTTGCAGAATTCTTTCCTTGGTGAAGAAAAAAACCTTCGAAACACATAACCTGGTCCAGAACACTCTCCAGGAGGTAGTGTATCATTGTCAAAGTCTACAATCAAGAGATGCCTTCATGAATGTAAGTACAGAGGGTTTAACACACGGTGTAGACCATTAGTAACAATCAAGAACAGAGAGGCCAAATAGACTTTACCAGAAAATATTTTAAAAATCCTGAACAATTCTGGAAAAAGATCCTTTGGACAGATGAGACCAAGATGAACTTGTACCAGCACGATGGAAGAGAAGAGTATGGAGAAGGAAAGAAACGACTCATGATCCAAAGCCACCTCATCGTCTGTCAGACATGGTGGAGGCAGTGTTATGACATGGACATGTACGGCTGCCAATGGAACTGGGTCACTGGTGTGTATTGATGATCTGACCACTGATAGAAGCAGCAGGATGAATTCTGGAATAATAGGGTTAAACTATCTGTTCAGATTCAGTGCTACAAAACTGATAAGACAGTGCTTCACAGTACAGATAGATAATGGGCCAAAAAACACTGAGGGCAACACGAGCATTTCTCAAGGCAAAGAAATATAATATTCTTCAATGGCCAAGTCAGCCACCTGACCTCAACCCAATTGAGCATGCCTTTCACTTACTGAACACAAAACTGAGGGCAGAAAGACCCAAAGACGAGCAGCAACTGAAGGTGGCTGCAGTAAAGGCCTGCAAAGCATCTCAAGGGAGGAAACTCAGCAGTTGTTGATGTCCATGGGCTCCAGATTTCAGGCATTCACTGACTGCAAAGGATTATCAAATATCAAAAATTATGCTTATATTTATAATTATGTTGGTTTGTCCAATTTCTTTTAAGCCTTTGAAAATGAGGGACTATGTTAATGAAGGACTAGCTGTAATTTCTAGCTACTATTCACTATTCTTTCTAAACTCCTTAATCTGACCTCAAAGTCTACACTTAAATTACATCCTGATGACTATGTTTGAAATCCCCTGTGGTAACGTACAGAGGAAAATACGAAGATTGTGTCACTGTCACAATACTTATGGACCTAACTGTACATTGTAAAGCCATTTGAGTGGTCTGAGATTGTACCACATGTGGTGAGGGAATGGGGCAAGATCCAGGGAATAAACTGTTACATTTTGGTGTGTATCAGGTGTGAGGAAATCATTTTCCCTACGATTGAGAGACAGAATTTTTTTCCTTGGCAGAGATTTGCGCTCTATTGAGTCCTTTTTTTTGTTTCCACATGCTATAATTCTACTACGTATGCACAAGGTTTCACATGCATCAGTCTAAGAACACAACTGGCTGATTTGTTTCCTGTTTGGCTGTTATAAAGTAGACGATTAGGTTATTTGGGAGAGGGTTGGAATATGATTCAAACAACAACCATCTTTGTTGTTAAACCCCTGGAGTTAAGCAAAAACAAGATTTTCAGCTGAATTCAAGTTGAACAAGACACAGGGAGCATGTCATTGACATACATTTTTGTGTCACCACAATTTTTCAAATTTGAGGAGTATTTACTTAAACTACAGTTGATGATGAGCAAAGCCACAGCTCATCTGATTTGAGAGCTGCCAAATAATATATCATTGCTGGACTGTGAAAGGAATGGTTTGCAAATACGTGGCAAACATTGAAGCACATGAGTAAGTAGCTATTGCTTCTGAATCTGAAGTCTTGACAGAAGAGAAGATACTTTTGCTAATCATGCATTTTTTATGCCAGAGGAAGGATATATGAGTTTAATGAACTAATGCTGTCAGCTCGACAAAATATCGATTTAAAAAGTTTGGTTGTGGGAGGTTTATGGCAAAACTTTTAAATTCCTTTGACTTAATTATTTCTTTAAATGATCTAATATGCATACATTGTAAGAATTCAATTGGCTGCTTCAATCACACTGTGTTAGACTAGACCTGCTGAGAGCTATTAAAAGCCAGGAGAAACAAATAAACAAGTAGTATTACCGCTAGCATTGCCACAAATATGTTTTCATTTGAACACAGTTTAAGGGGTGGTGAAATTATTACGAGGCAAGGAAAGTTGAAAAAAATAAAAACAGAATTGAAACATCCAAGTGCAAAGACATTGCAACTGTACAGTACTTCAGTAAATACTTAAATATATTACTATACTAATATACTCAGTTTCTTTCCATCACTGATAGGCAGTAGCTCCTTCTGCATTTTCAGTTTCCTATATAAAACTCTACAAGTCATGTGATAAAAAAAAAGCAGCCTGATTCAAGAACCATGTGATGTCAGATTTTGAGATCAAGGTGACCACAAGGATGTGAATGATACTCCAAACCATCCCTCAGACTATTGAGAGTTCTTATTATCTGTCTGAGGTGATAAGAAAAACTACAGACCTGCTGTCAGATGACTCTTGACAAAGAGGATTCTTACAGAAATTATACTGATTTCTTCCTATATGACGATACAGAGCTTAGCACTGTCATTCGCTGGCACTCAAGAATATTAGATAGAAAAATGGAGAAAGGAAAAAGAGCCGCTCCCTAAAGGCTCCAAAAAGAGGGCCAAGGAGGATGATGGGGGAGGAAAGTCGCACCAGATGCTTCAGACAGGACTTTGGCACCATGTTCAATAAGACACATCGCACTGAACCAAACTGGAGTGGGTGCTGAGATTGACAGGGAGGTAAACCAATCTGAGCAGATGTCATTGAGGAGGATCCAGGAGGAGGGCATGTGAAGAAGACAAGAATGACACTGAAGATGAGGAAGACTGCAAAAGCTTCAAATGGGACTGGTATGATTTTCCAGAGACTGAAGTTGAAAGTGATGTGGAGAGTCACATGGAGACTGATTACACTGATGATGAGTGATGAGTTACATGTATACGATACAAAACTCCTGTACACTGTAAACACTTATGGCAACTTTATTAAATAGCTATTAAATGACATGAGGAACATTATATGTTGTCAAGCGACCTTTATAATGTCGGATAAAGGACACATTTACTACTCTGTTTCATCCAAATAATCTCTTGGCCAGTTTTGACCTGCATTATATGACAACAGAAATGAGTCCCGACCTGCTCTCGACAACCATCGTCCTGGAGGGGGACCTTGCTATGAGTATTCACTCAAAATGTTTCTTCCTTTTTGTCTTCAAATCGAGGCTTTTGGGGAGTCTGTCTTTGTCCTCATTGAGTGTCTAAGCTCTACGTGGGTGTCATCTTCATCTACTGTGGGCACTGTACAGCCTACACAGGATGGCACGGTGGCGCATTGGTTGGCACTGTGGCCTAACAGCATTTCTGTGTGGCTTCTACATGTTCCCCTTGTGCCTGCTTGGGTTTATTCCGGGTGCTCCGGTTTCTTCCCACAACATGCCTGTAAGGTTTCTCTGCCCAAAGCAAATAAGAAATAAACGTTTAAGATACAATTCCCTTCGACTTGTTGACTCATTGTTTTTGCTTTAAGAAACCAGAGTATGACAGCATGTTGCTTAAATCTGTCAAATATCGTCACTGGGAACTATACTTTGTCATGATTGTCACTGTTATTTATTGCTGGTGTCATTCTGGCTCACATGTAGGGCTTGACATTCTTGGATGAGAGGGCAACAGGCCCCTAGGCAAGACTCACAACCTGAAGACACAAAAAATGATTACAAATGATGCAGGTACACCATGTGTAGTCGTTTTGTGTCTCTTTGTAGTCTTTTTGTTACTATCTAGACATTTTGTGTCTATTGCTGTCATTTTATTTTCTCTTTGCAGTTGTTTTATTTCTTTGCTGTCACAATGTTTCTCTGTGTAGTCATTTTTGCATCACCTTGCGGGTTATTTGTTGCTGTTTGTAGTCATTTTGGGTCTTTTTGTCTGTTTCTTTTTCATTTTGTTTTTCTCTGCAGTAATCTTATTTCTCTTTGTGATAGTTTTGTCTCTCTTTCATAAGCAGAGTACAGGGAGTGGTTTGAGTGGGCATTTAAAAACGTTTTCTTTTTTATCTTTTTTTCGAACATTTATACTTGCTAAATTGTTATCAGACATCTTAAACGCTCAAGTATCAATACAGAACAGTATCAGTAATGCTGTGATATGAAGGGGCAGATCACTTTACTATCAAGAAAATTAGACTTAAATGTCACTTGACTAAGGAAATGTTTTGAAATGGGTAAAAATTCAGGTGTAGAAACCTAATTTTCAGATAATAGCAATACCTAAAGTATGAATTGACTTTAGCTTAAGTGTTGTGGTTGAGAAAACGTATAGAACAGGTATACCACAGGGCGTATGAGAGTGTATGGACAGTATGGGTAGGGAAGGATGGGCTGGGTTGTCAGTGTCATCACTAGGCTGCAGCTGCTTATTGACATCACTACCACAGAACAGCTGAGAGCAGCTGCAAGGCCCCAGAGGGAGAGAGGGAGAGAGAGAGAAAGAGAGAGAGAGAGAGGGAAGTTAGGGTCACTGAACCAGTGGTGGATAGAGAACATGGCTAATGACTTGGCCCAGAAAAATCTGGATGGGCCTGAGTTCTTTTTTACCACTTAGATATGTATAAAAATTATACAGGATAACAAAACAGGCAGAGCAGTAATGATTTGTACAATGCCCAGTATGGTAAGAGACCGTTTAAGACTGTAGTTACAGTGGTGCCCTCTCTTTTCAAAGAGAATAACTTTTGTAATGAATAAACGTGTAATTCAATACTCCTAAAATATGAAATAACCCCATTTTTTTAAACCTACATTTCAGGGAAAAAATTCTGTCTCTTATTTGGTCCAATACAATATTTCTCTCCAGAGTATTAAAGAACTCTCAGCATAGTTTGGGAAAAATACTTAGACGATCCCCCTAAGTCCTATAATGGTAGGATAAACCCTGCATTAAGTAAATCAAATTATATCAGAAACACAAAGAAGGATTGTTTTCATTAATAATGAGCAATATGCAATGTCATGGAGTAAATTACAACAACCTGAGAAAAAGCGCTACCGCTGCCAGTGTCGGTCCATGCCAAAGCCGAAGCCAAAGGCCTGTCTGTTGTGGAGTTCAGCGGTGCTGGGTCAGTGCCCCTCTCCCCTGTCACAGTGGCATCATGCACCTGCTCCCCAGATATTGTTTTTTGAAAAACCTTGTAATGAGCATTAGTTTTGCGATTGCTATTTTAACAGTTGGTAAACAGGCTACTTGTTTTATAGCTAAAAATATTAGCAATAAGTTACTGCTGCTCGTTTCTGGAAAGCAACCACTTTGGAAACTCTTCCTGCACTGTGGTAGATTTCAGCTGGGAGCACTATTCAGACATTGTAAAACGCCAATCCCAGCACCATTCATAAAAAACAATAGTACAAAGAATTTATATTAAAAAATAATTTATAGAAAAATGATGCCACCAATCATACCAGATTGATACTCCCTGCCCTATGTTGTGTTTTACAACAGATTGTTGAAGTGGGCATGAAATCAGTATTAATATCACATAAACAGACATAAACAGAGATAACGCAAAAAGGAGCGCAAACCACAAATTAAGCCATTTTATTAATAGCGGATTTATACCAAAAAAAGCAGCTATTCTATTGGCCTAGGCTCACCAATAACCAAGCCCCAGCCCTGAACTAAACCTCTATGTCTCTATACCTTTCTCTGTCTCTTGTGCCTCTTTCTCATTTTGTCCTGTGTGTCCCTCTGCAGCAACCACAACTTTTTCCGACACAGACTGAAACACAAACTATGATGAGTTTAACTTTGGGGCCTCACAGACATGCTATTACAAATACAGTGTCGAGAGTAGATTGTAGCCATAATTGTGGTTCAGTCAGTCTAAGGTGCATTCAACCAACAAGAATTCTATTTTACTCTAACTCTCACAAAGGCACATGAACAACATGCTGTTTATTTACTTACTGCAGACTATGGCCAGACTAAGTTGTCATTTACTGTAAGTAGAATGTAGCTAAGAAAACTATATATGTGTGTGTGTGTCTATGTGTGCATGTTCAAGTGTGTCTGTTTTGTGTGTCTGTGTGTGTCTTTGTTCATGTGTGACTAAGAATCGTCTGGACAAAACCACAAAGCCAGAGGAAGCCACTGCTGGTACAGACGGACACATGCAGACAAACACACACTTTCCTCCATCTGTCTGCTTGGTGGGTCAATCATACCTCATTCACACAAAGAGAGAGAGAAAGAGAGAGAGAGGGAGGGAGAGAGAAAGAGAGAGAGAGAGAGAGAGAGAGAGAGAGAGAGAGAGAGAGAGAGAGGATCCGTCTCCCACAGGGACCAAAAACACATTCACATTCTCACTATGTGAAGGAGCTGGTCCGAACAAGAATATACTGGACTGAAATGGGATCATGTTGAAGTGAACTGGATCATGTGGGTCCAAATCTGATTATACTGATTTACTTGATTATACAGTTTATTATATTGGACAAATGGAGACTATGTGGAGAGAGTAGGAATAGATGGCACTGAATTAAACTAGACTGAATCTGATTATACTGGATTGAACCAAATTCTACTGCACTGCCATGAATTTTAGTGAGCTACAAAATAGGCATATCAGCTCATGTATAGGTCTGCCCCTTCTGTTCCAATTTGTATTATTTCACCTCAGCCAAATTTAGTCTGCTCAGCCCTAGGCAAGGCAATTGAGGTAATGACATCTCATGCACTGTCCTGCAGAGCTTTAAATTGTTTTTTAGTCAAGGCCAACGCTGAAACAATTAGTCAGTTAACCCATTCGTCAAACAGAAAATAACTAATAGACAGCTATTTAGATAATTAATTACTTGTTTAAATCCTTTGTCATTAAATCATTATGATTTTGCAGTTTTTGTCTCATTTCCAAACCGTTTTCAAATGCATGTCAGGGTTACTCAAAGTGTATTACAGTGGAGGCAAAGTGCCTCGCCAGACGTTGAGTCCATTGCTTAGCTTGATTTGATGAAATTGATGCACTTTTTCTGGGGGAAAATCTAAATATCCCTGGGTTTTGAGATGTCAGATGCACACATATGAAAATATCACCTTCGGTTCTGAGAACTTGTGGACATTTGTGACTTATTTGCGAGCTGAAATAGTTTGTAAATTAATTGATTAATACATTTAAAAAAATATTTTGATAATCAATTAATTGTATAATTGCAATAATTACTAATTCAAAAATGTCAAACAACTGCTTGATCTAGCTTCTCCCATATGAGAAGCTGCTTCTTAATTAATTGAGAAAATAAATGAACATATGCTGTAGTGTTGCACACAAAATCGTGTCCTAGTGACTGAAGTGCCCCGGATCTGGACAGTAATTTCTACAGTGCTGTTCAGTCAATGACCTTCAGAAAACTCAAAAGTAGAGGAGCTTATCATTTTCTGACATTAACTTGCTTTAGTTTGGGATATTTCGCAGCTCTCTTTTCGGGATGGTGCTGGGAAATACCTCATCTAGATGGCAGGTCAAACAGAGATAGCCAAGGACAGACATCCGTGCATGCATGCACACACACACAAACGCACTGGCAGCTCAGATACCACATTCACCGAAGCCTCAGCCTTGCAAGCACAGACCAGACAGGCTCCAAATGTCTCAGACACACACACACACACACACACACACGCACACACACGCACGCACACGCACGCACACACACACACACACACACACACACACACACACACACACACACACACACACACACACACACACACACACACACACACACACACACACACACACACACACACACACACACACACACAAACACACACACACACACACACACACACGCACACACACACACACACAGATGTCTTTAGACCACCAGTGGGACACCAGATTGCCCCACCTGTCAATTTATGGACCACCAGTGTCTAATATTTGTTGGCCTGTTCTGAAGCAAAAAAAAAAGATGACACCATGGAAATTAAGTCAAAACAAAAGCAATTTTTAACTCCACGTGTTTCTATGTGTAGTTATTCTGCCTCATGAACCACACATTACTCATAAGATTCAATTATGAAAAACAAGAGATCTTTATTCATGATTGACAACAGCAACACACATAAACATCTGCAGGGTTAAGAACCATCTGTTGTTACAGACTGCTCAATCAGCCCGGTGTGTGCGAGTGTGTATGAATGCCACACATCTTCCTGTGACATAAACCATTGTCTTCTGAGTGTTTGTGTGTGTGTGGTTTCTGACAGTATGTGCAGCTTTTGGCTGGGAATGCAGTCTGTGTCTGCGAACAGGAATGTCAGTCAACAGAAATCCTCCGCTTTATCATTGTGAGAATATGCAGAACTATACTTACACGCACAATAAACCTGACTACAGTCTCCAACAAATGGAAAAAAAAACTGTTTAGAAAGAGGGAAACATTAACCCATAAGTTGCCTAAAAACAGAGTACCTAGACCATTACAGGAAATATTCTGGAAGGTTTTCAACATAGCATGGAATAATCATTGCTTCAGTGATTATGAATGACATTTACTTCAAAATCAATATGTCTTATTTTTTGTGATCAACATTTTATAGATCCCAACAATGAGATCTCAACACAACACAAACCAACACCATGAAGGCTAAGTCAATAAATATACAAATGTGTGGTACATGGTAAAGAAAATATACCTGATAAACATCAGCATTTTCCCTGTTAAGCTCAAAGTTAATATGTAGTGTGAAGCAGCACTATGCCTTTGTACTGCCACACAGAGCTGCTAGCTTGGCTGTATATTATCAGGCTTGTTGCTTGATACATTATCTTAAAAGATAATAAAAATGTTGTTTATTATTATCTATTAAATGATTATTGACCAAATATTTCAGCATTTAATAAAATTAATCAACACTACACTGGTTTGTATAGAAAGACATTAATATGAATTTGATAAAATCCATGTGTAGATTTGGAGCAACCTAGAGGCTAAGGGATATAAGGTGTTTATCATGTAACTGTCATGTCCCATGTCCAAATCCAAGTGGCAACCTTTGTTCTTTCTACCCTTTTTTCCTACTCGCAGATGTAAGAATAAAAAGCCAAAAGTGAAAAAAAAAACTTTTAAATATAGTTTGTATTAAAGTATCAGGTAATATATAAGCATTTGTAAATGTAGTAGATGTAGTAGTGGTGTTATCTTGGGTTTCAGTTTTAGAGTCTTGAATGCCCAAAATCTAATTCTGTATTCAGATGTTTTCCAACCCTGACATGAACAACGGTATGGAAACATGTAGAAGACATTAAATATCAGCAGAAATATCAGCTGTACCAATTGTCAACAAAACAACAGTGTGGGCATTAAAAAGCCCACATCAGCTGGGCACTACTGTGTGTATGTGCAGGCAACAAGGGGCATGAGTGACTTATCTGGGACAGGGACATCACAAGGAAAAACAGCAGCAGAAATTCAATTTTCTGGTGGCGATAGAAGAGGGAGCGAGAGTGTGACTGAATAGGTGTGACTGCAGAGGTTTTCCTTTAATTCAGCCAAGATCATACAATACACAGAGGAACAGGCCACCAGAAAAGCCTTCCTTGTGACATTGTTTTATGTCTTAAAAAGTGCATGAGAATGTGTGTGCATGTAAAGCTGCAGCAGCTGAATTCGGTAGATATAAAAGAGAATTGTAGTGTCACTCAAAACTAGAGGGAGAGAAGAGAGAAAGAGAGTGCAGAGAGCAAAGAGGAGAAAAAACAATGAGGGAACAGAACTTGAGAGTGGACTTTAGTCAACTGAAGAGGATTGCTGCTTTGGTATAGTATGTTTACTTTTTCTAATCAGTAATAAGGTATGTTTTTTTGATACCGGACATGGTAAAGTGCCCAACCCACAGATCTATGCACTAAACCATAAGAGAAATCAAAACTACTTTTAGACTGCTCTCGCTCTCTCTCTCTCTCTCTCTGCAGACCTTTCATGCATGTGGCACTTCTGACTGGGTTCCAACCAGCGATGTCAAAGCAGGTGTTGTCCATTAGCTGTCAAAGGCAAAAGGCAAAAAAACCTGTTGCAGAGCACAGGATGGGAACCATACAGGAAGTGGAGGCCGTGCATCACAGCATAAATTTAGATCACCGTACCCCAGCAAAAAATCCTGTACTGAAAATAAAAATTAAAACAAGCCTCGGAGAGAGTAGTCTCTTCCTCTTGTGTATGAGACACTAAAAAGTTGGCAGGGAGAACCTAAGATTGGTACTATTGTTAAACCCTCCAAAGTACTGTAATTTTTCTATGTCCCAGCAGTCACTCTTTAAAGTTTATACTAAGAATATCTGTTAGGGATGTTTGGGAAAGGGAAGAAATATGGATTTTTAGGCAAGAGGTTTGTGTTGGCATAAAAGTTTTCAAAAAACATCTCATTCTTTTACAGGAGCTTGCAGCATTGCTAAGCTTTAAGTTTCAAAGCAAAACAGGGCATTACAGCCAATTAACCATGTATCATGTCTGGGTTTATTTTTGTCAAAGTTATATTATTGTATGATAATAGAGCTGAAAGAGACAACTGCTTTTAAAAGTTTGTATGGTGAAGTCATTTCAGTAGATGACATCCAAGGGTGTTCTTTTCATGACTCAAGGGGCCCAGTGGTAATGTTGGGCTACTTTTGGTTTCCTCATGGCTGCAGGTGTGTAGGGTGCTAAAAGAAGATGCCGTTATCCCGCATTCTCAAAGTGTGTGTTTGAGGCTGGTGTTTTATAATCATGGTAACAGTCACATCAGCTCTTTTCCTGCCCTTTAAAAGCAGTGCTCTATCACCATGATTAACGGCGAGTTTAGTAATAGAGGGTGTGGGGGGGGGGGGCTTCTCTTAAGAGGTGACAAACTATAGAGCAGTGCAAATATGTTGCCAATGACAGAGGATGTCATTTATTCACACTTCACAATTTGCACAAAGACTAAATGTCAAAATGAATTTAATTAGCAGTGATGTGCAAATCTATTTTGAAACACAACAATCCATATAAAACATATATTCGCAGTAACAAATAACACTGTTGTTAAATAAATAAATGAATGTACAAGCAAATTTGTGGTGCTGCATGGTGCTGTAGGAAACAACAGTGGATTTGGCTAACATATTTTAAACTGTATGTTGCGATGTAAGACCATCAAATGAGTGACTTTATATACACACATACCTACTGGCTTCAGCTGAAAAGGAAAGCCTTCGAACTGTTGTGCATGACAGATGCTGTAAAGAATCAAGCGCTCATCTTAAATCTAAATTCAGGATTGTGTCATTGTAGTTCAGTGTCTTCCAGGTTGTCATCTTCCAGCTGATAGCTTGCACAACTGGTCTCAAAGCTGCTTCTGCAGTTGTAGGTCTCCTTTCTCTTATGGCACTAAAATCCATTGATTTATTTAATCCAATCCTAGGCATTGGGTAATATTAGCTGCAATTATTTATCACTTTAAAAGCATATTTTTCCTTCTTGTCATTACCAAACAGCTCCTTAGAACCTGAATAATGGGAAGACTTGGAAAACAGAGAAAAAAGGCATCATGAAGGAGGCGGAATGTGTTGATGAAGAGAGAAATGGGGTTAATGTATGAAAGAATGTGTTTTCATAGAGGAAAAGCAAAAGCCATGGCTGCAGGGTCTGACACTGTCCCAGTTTTACTACAGTGCCAGTATCTCCTGTGGCTCTCCAGCACATTTTCACCCAGTTGATTAATGCTACCATCAAAACCATTGCCAGCGTCTTTGAAGAAAAAAAAAAAAAAAAGAAACTATGATGATCCACATAAAATTTCTGTTCGGTGCTGCATTTGGTTTCAGCCTAGTTTTAGTCTTGACTGCCTGAGACAAACAGTTCTGGGACATGGTGGCATGATGGTGGAACTAGGCCATGACGGCACAATTTACAGCTCATGATGGTGTTCGGCAAATGAAATTTATGGTTCAATCTAGAGTTTAAAGTTGCTATATGTACGTTTTTGCTCTCAGTACATAGCCAGAATTAGCTTTTAATGTTACTAACGGCTATTACCTCAAGACAAGCAGGAAAAATATGTCCCCTGAGCTGTGCAATTTTCTTCATGTTGGGCTGAAAGCAAACTGGAAGCTACAGTGACTTGCTATAACAAAGTGGTATTCTGAGTCAGGATGGGCTGGGGCTAGCTTCTTAGTATGCTGACTTCAGTATAGAAAAGAAGAGATAGAAACAGAAGCAAAATAAATCAACACTGACGTTGCTTTCCAATGCTGGAGACAGCTCTTAGAGAGTAAAGGAGTGAAGTTTGATGATGATCTCGTTTCTTCCAGACTGGTTAGTTTTATTGCATAAGCAACATTTCTTTTTATTGGTAATGTTTAATCCCTTAAAGTTACTTACTACCAAACAGATGAAGTTTCTGAATAATTAAAATTACTATAACTTGTACATTGCCTACAAATAGCACAGCAAATTTAGCATGATCTGACAATATTGGTATAATGCGTTCTCACCGTGTTATGAGGCTGGACACTGGAGTAGAGTGAGTTTTGATTTGATTACTGGCGATGGTAAAAATGCAGAGTCTAAGAAATATTTACTACATCCAAGTCATTCAGAAGTTGAAAAAAACAAGAGTAGGTCATAACCTAGTATACGACTGGAACACCCTTTATCTTTTGCTTCTCTCCTACTCTCTGTGTTCATATATACAGCATTTGTATGTTTTTCTGTTTCTATTGTCAGACAAAGGAACATACATGAAAAAGTAACTGAAACGCAGCCAATTTAGACAGCATGTTGACCAGCAGTCACTTCCAAGCCACTTACTAGCTGCTGCTCTGCACTGTTAAAAATCCTGATTTTGTAACCATGACATCGTCTGACAATATCATGATAAACACAAGGTAAAGACAACAGCTGTGCTGTGATATCAGCTGTATTTACTTGTAAAACAATCACTTAGAAGCTCATCCACATCTTTGCAGCTGCCGTGCTGTCAACTGAATGAGACATATTGGAACATGTGCCTGCTAAAGGAAAGCTTGACCTTGTGCTTATGGGGTAATACTGGTGACTCACCTCAATGGAAAATAACTAAGGTTAGATCAAAGAATCAGTATGATTAGTCACTCAATACTTTTGTGAAGAAAGGTCACTAAAAGGGTGTGAAAGTAAATGTAGCTACAAAAGCACTGAGTTGTTAACACTGCCTGTAAACATCCCAATGATGATGCAACAGCAACAGTCAATGGGGAAAGTCACTCACGGACATTCACTTTTATATATAGCCCCGCTTTCGCGGTCCAGCCAAAAAAAAAGACAAAGAAGATCCCATCATCACACACACATGTATACACACACATGCATACACACACACACACACACACACACACATACACACACACACACACACACACACACACACATACACTTTGTGATCCTTTATGTCTGGCTCTTATCTATTTGATACTAACAGAGGGGACAGAGTAGCGCATGAGAGAAAAATAGCAGGAATTGCCATTCTAATAATCCTGAAGAATAATCTGTTAAAATCACAACTTTTATATCATATGCAAAATGATTTTATATGACCACAATTCAGCTACGTGTATTAACAGCGAGAAGCATCCGCAATGCTGTGCCAAGGCCAATCTATGCTGAACCTACGGCACAGCCGTGGACCCTACGCCGTATCCTTCAACCCTTAGCCTGACGTGCACCTCCCAAAAAAAATCAACTGCATCGCATTGATGTGGACTGCAAGAACTGTGATTGGTCGGCTTGATAGCAATGTTTTCCCGATTTGCCCTTCTTATTGTGGTGGCTGTGCCCTGGGTTCATTTTGGAAGAATAAATTGGCCTTTAAACTATATTACAAGCTGAGCATAGCAAGAGGAGGCTGAAACAAAACAAATTTTACATTCTAGAGAAAGCCAGATGGGTAAAACCGCAAAATAAAAACAAAGAGAAATAAAAGTATTCGTTGCCAGTTCAGAGAATAGATAATAAAAAGAATAAGTACTTGCAGGTGGTAAGGGCACAATAATTATCCAACTGAAGGACTGTATGATCCTCTGTGTGTAAATAGGGACTACTATCAACCTTTCAAACCTTAAAATGCATGATAGCCAAGCTACAACACTGTTTTACCAGTTTCTATAAAAGGCAAGTTGGACATTATATAAGGTTTCCTGATGGCAACAATATTCAGCTTGTGCCAGAGAACAGCATGATGACCTATAGTGTTTTAATAGAGCTGGCAGGACTGGGCAAAAGAAGCATGAGATGAGTTTGGACCTCAGCCAGCTATTTGAGGACAGATCAAGAGAATGAATGGAAAGCTGAGTGGAGAAGTGGCTGCAATTGTCCACTGGAAGTCCTTCACTGAGCAGACAAACATCAGTCGAAGACAGAGACGAGCATTTTGAGAGAGGAAAAACATGAACGAGATGATAGTGATTCACAAAGCAGAGCACGACGCTGAGGACATGGGTATTCGGAGAGAATTCTAACTTTTATTTGATGACTGTCAACATTTGTCCCAGTTAAATAAGATGATATTTTATTGACAACTTACAGAAAAATTCCAGTGCTTTCACCTGTTTGATGTACAATCATGGCCTATGGATAAATGATTTTACACTATATTCTGCTTATGTTTGCTGTAATTTGCTATGCATTTCCTTACTTTGAACTAACTGAAAAATGTAATAATATGCATGCTTCTTTTATTAAAAGAAGTTAGTCGGGAAAGATGCCGTAACTGAACTCTGAACTGTTTTCCAGAAGTTCAG